>CAXHLB010000608.1:0-10375 GCA_964017235.1 Sabellastarte sp. h YS-2021 | reverse complement strand
GCCTTCCATGGATGGGTCCAGCGAATCCATTAACCACGTCATGGACACATAGCTGAAGGCTGTTAAGGCCACGATACGCCCCTCAGCAACATCATGATTTCACGTTTCGAAATCGACCTCGTCCGACATGATGAATCTTCTTACATACAAGTGGCCACGAGTTCGGTAACTCTTTCCAGGTTGGCAAATATTCACCCACCAATCACAGACTGGACTTAAGTGATAAAGAAAGCAGCCTTTGTTTTGTGTACACGAGAGAAACGTGTGGACCAGGTGTTAATATAGAGGGTTAGGTATTGTCTTAAAAAAAATCGAAGACGCTTTCAGAAAAAAAACGACTTAACCAGCTATTAATGCTGTGACGAAAGTTGCCACCACCGTGAGGTGATATTGTTTGATAAGTGTGACCGTCAGAGGTGATATTTATGTATTGAAATTCACACATACCAAATTCTGGAACACGTGCAAAATTGTCACTCGAAGGGTGGCAACTTTTTTTTTAGTACGGAAAAAACACTTCATAGGAATCTGACTACTTAATCTGTTGTGGTCTTCGATTTTTTTTAAGACAATACCTAACCCCTCTATATTAACACCTGCGTGTGGACTTGACGTAAAAAAACAATTTTTTGTCATCAGAAAAAGAAAAATATATTTGGACCAAACTTGGAAAAATTGGGCTTGATAGGCTTGCACTATAAAAATAAAAATAAAGGCTATAGTCAGTAATCATATTTAACATTGATTTTTTGAAGGCCTACATAGTCTCTGCGTTAATACAATTTCACGCTTATTTTTCTTTTGCTCTAAAGGCCCTGAAAAAATTTAAGACTAACAACGTCAAAAACAAGGAGTTTATATGGGAGATCGGGCTGATTTTTTCTTCGTTTGTCAACAAAAAAGGGTCACACGTTGAACATACTTTTTAGAAAATATGTTGCGATTGCAGCTCTTTTCATGACGTATGTTTTATGGCAATTTAAAAGCTGCTGTGATTTCAAATGAATAAGTATGTAAAATTTTCCCCAAGACAAAAACAAGAAACTTTAGTGCGGTTTCACAAAAAAATTCAGATCTTTAAAAATCATAATATTTTTTTCAAATATCTGAATCTGTTTTTGCTAACATTTATCGCTGATCACACTACTTAAAGCAATGGCTGGTAACGAAGTCAAGACGAGCCAGGACTTGTTTACCGCGGATCAAAGGCTTTAGTAACAACCAGTTCTCCAAAGCCGTCGACCTTTTCTCTCAGCCTTGGCTTTAGAACCGGAAAACGTCGAAATCTTGCTCAGCCGATCGCATGCCAACACCAAGAACTGAGGCCTACAAGGAGGCAAAGAAAGACGCCACACTGCCATCGACATCGCTCGCTCTCCAGAGCATTCAAAAAGGTTCAAATTGAGTCTTTCGAAGGCATTCTCAGATCTGGCGTCTCTTCTTTTCACATGGGCAACTATGCGGAAGCCAAGAACTGCTTCTTAGAGGCCAAGAAGCAATCCAATCCGGAAATGGGACTCGACCAATGGGTTGCCTGGTGCGAAGAGAAGATGGCCAAACTTAAAGCTCAACCAGATGCCCAACCGTCGCCGGCACCGGAAGTCCCCACGCCCATCGTTGCTGCCCCCAAGCTGTGGCAATCAAACACGACTTTTACCAATCCGAACTCCAAGTCGTCATCGAGATCCGGATCAAGGGACTGAAACCAGTCGACGTAAACGTCAAATTCGACGCTGACGCCCTCAAAAGTCGCCGTTAACAACATTAACACCAACGTTTACGACAGCAAGGACTACAACTTGGATCTTGACCTGGCCCATCCGGTAATTCCGGAAAAATGCTCATTCAAGGTCATGTCAACCAAGGTCGAAATCAGGTTGACGAAAAAGGACGGAATCCGATGGCCCAAACTGGAAAAAGTCGCCGGTTCAGAGCCGCTGCGGCCGTGGCAGTTGCCGCCCAGCCTCCAGCCTATCCATCGAGCAAATCCGGCAAAAACTGGGACCGAATCGCAGTGGATATCGAGCAAGAACTTGCGAAAGACAAACCTGAAGGCGAACAAGCCTTGAACGAATTATTCAGAAGATATAATTGCGACGCTGACGAAGATACAAAGAGGGCTATGAATAAATCGTTTCAAGAATCTGGTGGGACAGTGCTGTCGACCAACTGGGCCGACATCGGCAAGAAAAAGACCGAAGTCAAGCCTCCAGAAGGCATGGAATTTAAGAAATGGAATTGAGACAAATATACTTTAAATTGACTTGATGCTTTTTCCCACATTTTTTTGGTTCCTCTTAATTTCAGAAAAAAAAATCATGGGAAATTCGATCGGAAAAGCGATGAATGAAAACCTGGAAAAGCAACAGGCATTCATGATGGAGCTGAACCAGATCACTGTCGAGCGGCAGATCCAGATGCAGAACCAGATGCGCGAACGAATGGCTGCCACTCAGATCGCGATGGCCAGAGAACGCTTGAATTGGTTCGCTTCTTTCTACGTCGTCGCGACCGTGGGAATGATTAAAATGTAAGCTGGTTGGTTGTCTTTAAGGCCGAGACGTAAGGACGCTTTTTTGTAGGTACCGTAAGACCCGAAATCCCGCCTCGATGGGTGCTTTCGTCCCTCTTTCGTTCTTCGTCGCTTACCAGGCCGATTTGGCTTATGGAACTAAACTGGAACGGGTCAAGCTTGAGGCTAAAACATTTGAATTACGAGCGGGACGTCATTGAAATGCCTACTGGACTTCCAACCTTGGCATCGTTGGACGCCGGACGGAAATCTCAAAAAGGACGCGAACAAAAATAAGCTTTTATAGTTTGCATAGTCAACGACAAATAGTAGAAAAATATACATCCTTTTCATCTTATCTTAATATAAATAAATTAGGAGTGACTTTTTTCACAAAGTCAAACATACTATCTCAGGAACCAAGCATCAAACATAGGCTTATTATACCAATAGACCAAGGTCTGGTGACTCCGATGTTCAAGTTAGGACCTTTTTACAATCAAGGTCAGATTTGACCTCTAAAAATGGCCTTGAAAATCCAATTTTTTTAGGGTGCACCTTGAGCCTTTCAGATGCTCATCATATTTGTTTAGTGAATCACTTAATAAAAAATGAATCGTAGATATTTAGTTCTGGACAGGCTTCGACGCCCTGACCCTTTTAATGTTTGAGCCTGTTTAAACTTGCTTCAATCTTTTTCACCTTCAAAATGTTAGATCAATGAGGACTCATTGTGTACCAAGCGAATTAATTGCAAAAATGTCATTTGAACTGTTCTAGGAACAGGGTTACCATCTCGTTTACGAAAAAGCAACTTGCTTTGATGTTTATTGCTTGCTCAAATGAAGTAGACGCACAAAAAAAGGTCGAGAAGCAACTGTCACAAATTAATTTTAGTTGATTTATGCCTTAGCCTCCATTACTAATTTAAGTAACAACTTTGGCCCTGATTCTCGCTAGAAATCCTAACCTAAGCATGCAGATAAACATTTATACTTTTGACACTGTTTATCAAATAGCTAAAAATTCTAATAGTACAGTAGTTTAGATCCCTTTTGATCCCTCGTTGTGACAAATTTATGACCCCCTCAAGTCTCAAGTGGCAAAAAATTGTCGCTTGCTTACCTGTGCATTCCTTGCTCTTTTACACTTGTATCTATGGCGAATCTCTACGCAAGTTCACTACATCAGACGTTCGCAATGAATGCTAAAGTTCTTCTGGTTGTTGGTATTTTGTGTTTTGGCTTGGCTACAAACTTGACAGCAACATGCCAAGGAATGTAAGTCGTGATCGAAACGTGGCTAAAGTAGCATTTCCTAATCTTAAACGCTTTCAGTACGTTCTTGTTGCACCCTACTCTGTTTGGGAGGATTAGAGCACAAAAAAGGCCATGAACGTGTTTGAGAGAAACTCGCATCGGTCGGAGACACGGGTCAAGGCGCCATTATCTTTTCGAATATTTTAAATTGGCGCCATGAGCTCGCCCGAGAGGACTCAGGTACACCTGGAGAGGGACTGGTAAAATATTGCCACCCATTAGCAAAAGTTAGATTTAAATTCTTCTTCATATATTTGATTTTTATAGTCATTAAATGCTTAATCAATCAAAAATTGATAATTAATGTCCCTAAAATGAATGCATTTTGTTGCTTTTTGAGCAGTATATTGACGTTATACCAAATGGTAAAAAAATGTAGCCTCTTATGTATTCCCAAAAATGAAAAAAATAAAAAAACAAAAGATTTTGACTTGAAAACAAGGGAACCGTTTTCAAAATGTCTTTGCGCCGAACGATCGGCCAAAGAGACAGAGAGTAAGTTAAACCCACTGGCTTAAGATAGGCCAATGATAATTTGCTAATGTTTCAGCCCCGCGCAGTTCAGGAAATGGGAAAAAGACCGTCGTTTGCGATTCAATGCCTTGTTGGATCGTCTGGCAGTTTTGTTGCCAAATTACACGTCAAACTGCCATTGGACAAAGCCCAGATTGTCGAGAATGCCATTCGGTTCATCAAAGTGGCCAAGGAGTCTCCGGAATCGAGTTCCGGTGGCGTCATCGAGCTCACAACCGTACAGAAACTTAAGCTCATCAGCCGCCAGAATCGTCGGTTACGAGAGCTACTGAGGCAAGATTACGCACCACAATTGACACAAAAAGAGTTCTGTTTGTTAACCATCAAACAAATCCAAGAGATCGTGCAAAAAAATCCAAAGTCGTAGTGTGGCTGGCGACGCCGGCGACGTCTTCGTGACTTCCATAGCGCCGCCCAACGACCACAACTACTCCCTAATCGTGCAAAATGAGCCTCAAGTCGAGGTCGAAACCGTCATCGAAGCTCAACCCGAAGAACTTGCTCCTCCTACCATCATCATCGCGCCGATCGCGCCCACCATAACGACGTCCGCGACCCCAGCCCCTCTTCCGACGGCGACGCCCAAAATCCCGTTGCCTAGGGTCGGTGTCCAGCCCATCAGCGCTCCAGTCATCGTCAGACAACCTCAAACGGGAAGTGAGCCGTGGAGGATGCCCAAGAAAAAGCGGAAAAAGCGAACGGTTAAACCGAAAGTGCAAAATAAAGATGGCGCCGCTAAAGCGCCCGAACCGAGTGATCCTTCGGCCTCTGCTGACAAAATCGAGACGGTTGACTTGACCACCGAAGAGATCGAGGACCAAAAGGAAGCTTCTGAGATCAAGAAGGTGTCCAAAAAGTCCCGAAACAGCTACAGCATCGCTGCTTTGTGCCAGATATCGGTTAACATCGGCGCGGATCAAGTTGTGGAAGGGATGACTGTGAGTTCTCCCGGTTTAGTCTCGCTCAATTCCGTCGGAACGGCGTCTCCGGTCGGCACGCCGGCGCCGACACCAACCCCGCCCATCTCTCAACTCGATCAGGTGAAACTGAACAAGCCAAAAGTCATACAGGAGCTCCAACCTCCGCCAGCAACGCCGGTCAAGAAGCCCTCAAATCCTCCAGCGCCTCAACAGCTGGAAAAAGAGAAGGAAAAGGTCACAAAACCCCCACCAAAAGATCTCTCCGTCTACGACTTCAATGAGAAGCCGCCGGAGCCAATCAAAGTTTCTAAGGAGTCCAAACAAATGCCAAAGGAAGCCCTCAAGCAGTCCCCACCAAAACTTCCTCCCAACCAAGCGGTCAAAAACCCAGAAAAACAAGTGTTTTACGACAACCAAAAACCGCTGAATCATCACCAACAGAAACAGGACAAGTTTTATCCCCAATACCAACCGACTTCGCACGACTTCTCCTACACTTCGTACTCTTCAAATCAGTTCAATCAATTCGAGTTTTATGGCGGATCTACGACCACTCAAATGCATTCTGGCTTTGTGCCCCAATATCCTCCACAGCAACAGCAATTTCAACCCAATCGAAGCAAGGGTTACAACCTTCCGAAAGAAAAAGCCCGAGACAACTTCAAAAACCCGGTAAATCCAAAATGCAGTGCGATATGACGGAATTTAGCGTCAATCAGTTGGTGAAAATGAAGAAACCGAGCAACAAGAGGCCGCCAACGGTGCCAGCCTCGACTCCGGCCGTCTCAGCGGTCCCCACTCCTGCCAAGGTGTCCAAGACAAGCAAGGATGCGAGGCCCATGGCCTACGATAAACGAATGAAGCATACTTCCAGCTCCAAGCGAAGTTATTCGGCCGAATCTCTGCTTTCTAACGACAACTTTGGCGGAATGATGAATTACTCCGATTCGAACGCGTTTTCCCAGCAAATGTGTCAGCATTCTGGACACCAAAAGGTTCAAGGCTACGGCGGCACGAGTTGGGAAACAGGGAACCAGTTTACCGATGAGCATTTCGTTCCAACTTTCGTCGGTCAGCAGCCGGATTTGCAGAAGAAGACCTACGACCAAAGATCTCAACAACAGTCGCAGTCGTTGCTGGAAAACCAATATTTAAGTCCGTCGATTATCGACACCAATTTGTTCCAGCATTTGCCAACCATTACGCCGCCAATTTCGACGACAGAGGATGTGTGTCATAACTATCAATCAAGCAGTAACAACCTCTACATTTACGGCAGCAGCAAACCGCAGTATTCAAGCAAAATAAGCAGCACTTCGAAGCACGAAACGGCTTCAGCGACGCCCGTTCAATTTTCCGGGAATCAGCAGCTCAACCAGTACCAAACTCAACATTTCCAACAACCCACTTCTTCCTACGTCAATTTCAATCTGAGCACCATCTGTCCTGAAATCAGTTTCGTCAATGGCGACAAGATATCCGGACAGAACATCCCGTCGACGTCGAATGGACAGTTGCGATCCAAGTCCTCGAGATCGCATCCGTACGGAAGCTCAACGGAGGCTCAAAACAGCATCGCGTTGCTTGGACAGTCGGGAACGTCATCAAACGTAAGTTGTTCATCATTTTTGTAAAGTTTTATTTAACCAAAGCATTTGTTTTTCAGATTGGTTTGGGCTTTCATTCCAACATGATGATGCCTCCCGTGTCAACGTCAACTAGTTCATCAGCAACGTCAGTGACAGCGGCCACTTTGCCTCCTCAACACGGACCCATGCATTTTCACAGTCAATAAAGTTTATGTTTCGATGATTTTCCTAATTTTTGTCGCTGTTATTGTCTTAATTGAGTGTTATTACTTTTATTGGATGACGTTTGTCTAACTGTTGGTTGCAAATGGTGTGCGAAACGGCGTGGGAATTATACCCACCAATTTAGTACTTCTTTCAATAATTTTTTTCACAATATCTTCTTCTTCTCGTGGCCGCTTCTTCATCGAGAAAAAACGTATCAAAAGTTGGCTTTAAAATTCCAGTTAAGTCAGATTAGGTTGCGTAGTGCGAATCTGCAGTTGCATTATGCAAGCTTCGTATTAAAAATAAGAATTTGCTGCAATTTGCCGGAAATCTTGAAATATTTTTTTTGACAGATATTCTCATCGTTAAAACTCATACCGCATATTGAGTTTTTTTCGAAGAGGAAGAAGGAAAAATTATATTCACCGCTGATACCACTACATACCACCACCACCTGTGCACAAGTGTACCACTAAAACAGAGGGGCTCGAGCTGCTATGCGTTGCTGCCTCCGCCTACTTGGCTGCAGTGCATACACCCGCCGCAAAACCACCGTTGTGATCTCTCAGAGAATGTAGTGTGTCCGACCAGGTTGGTCGTCTTCAGCTGAACTTTTCTTTGAGAAAATGGGTGAAAAATAGTGAGGAAATTCAGTGCCATGAATTTAAAAGAACGATCGGTGATCTTTTTCACCTTTTTGGTGACCTGTTTGGCTTTGGCCTTGCTGGCTGGTGGCATGGGAACACAGTATTGGGTCGTAGCGCGAGCAGTTCGACCTTCCAACAACAAATCCGTCGGTTTCGTCCACTTCGGTCTCTTCGAGGGAACTCGGAGGTTGAACCATGGATTCGGTGAAAGAGTGCACGAAATGAACATCGTTGACTTGATGTTTAGGGAAAGAACATTTATGCTCAAAGAGCTGTACATTGCGACCATCGGATGCGTCAGCGTTTCCATCTTTTTCGGAATCATTTCGGCCCTTTTAGCGGTCGCCAACACAGCTTCAAATCCGTCCGAAGCCATCTGCCATTTACCAGGTGAGACCTGATCTCTTTTACGTCGATTTTTCCAATTCAAACCGTGCGATTTTTCAGGTCTGATCACCTTTAACGGATTGGCGGCCGTGGGAGCCTTTGCGGCGATCGTCACCTGGATAGTTCAATTCTTCATCAAGCTCCGGCTCAACGTTCTCATCCGAGAGGACGTCAACGAGTTCGGCTGGACGTCCCGGGGAATGGCCAACATCGGACACAGCTTCTGGTTGGTCGTCATTGCCCTTGGGCTGTTTTCACTCAACATTGCCATCTTGTACTTGGTCGATCAAAAGAGGAAGAGTCGACTGCGAGCCATTAGTCATCCGGGAATGGGCCTCATCCCAGGCGCGTTACCAGAAGCACCCGCGACGACCTTCTTCGGGGGCAGCGCCATGGGTGGATCTCTTGGCAAGAAGGCACATTCGATATCCGGAAACGAAAACAAGTTGTCGAATGGGAACCTGATGCTTTACTAAACTAATGGTGCGATATCTTGAGATTCAAATATTTTTACAACAATTTATACTACTTGTAGTATGTGCTACACTATACCTAAACTACTTCTCCTTGTTTCGATTTTCAAGTGAATTTTTACAAAAAACTTTATATCAGAATAAAGTTATAAATTTGTCAAGAATTTCGTGTATGAGTTTTGCTCGAGTCGAGAGATTTACAAAAGGATCAAGTAATGGACGGAAGACAAAGGCTTGGAGAAGTCTTACTTTGACTTTACTGAGTGATCAAAAAATGACGATCATAGTTTTGACTTTCGTCTTGACAAAAATTTTGACACTAAGAAAATACCAACGATATTTTAATCCCAGCGAATTTCATTAATTACTACTTCCTCGTTTGCAAAAAAAAAGCCGGTCGACTTTGACGACGAATTAAAAACCGGAGACGTCAGATACGATAATTTAACCTAAATAACAATTAAAGTACAACTCTTTTGACGTTTACGATATGAAATGTAACTATGCTCAAAAATGAGCCGTTTCTGAGTAATCGGCAATTCAAAAAGGGTGTTTTTTCCCGAAAAATCCGTTTTTATCCTTTTATTAAGCTACGAGATGGTAACCCTGTTCCTAGAACAGTTCAAATGACATTTTTGCAATTAATTCTCTTGGTACACAATGAGTCTTCATTGATCTAACATTTTTGAAGGTGAAAAAGATTTGGAAGCAAGTCTAAACAGGCTCAAACATTAAAAGGGGTCAGGGCGCCGAAGCCTGTCCAGAACTAAATATCTACGATTCATTTTTTATTAAGTGATTCACTAAATAAATATGATGAGCAACTGAAAGGCTCAAGGTGCACCCTAAAAAAATTGGATTTTCAAGGCCATTTTTAGAGGTCAAATCTGACCTTGATTGTAAAAAGGTCCTAACTTGAACATCCGGAGTCACCAGACCTTGGTCTATTGGTATAATAAGCCTATGTTTGATGCTTGGTTCCTGAGATATGTTTGACTTTGTTGAAAAAAGTCACTCCTAATTTATTTATATTAAGATTTTTGCACACTTTTTTCTAAAACGGGCTTTTTGCTACCCGACCACCTTTTTTGAATCGCTGATAACTCATAAACAGTTTGTTTTTTAGTAGAGTTACATTTAATATGCTAAACGTCAAAAGAGTTGTACTTTGGGTCAAATGTTTGTATCTGACGTCTCCGACTTTTAATTCGTCGGCAAAGTCAAACCGGCTTTTTTATTGCAAAGGAGGAAGTAGATCAGTACCGATTGTTTTTATACAAAAATACGACTGAAGCTTTTTTTTCGTTCATTTATTTCATCAATTGTATACTTGGAAAGTATACAGACACAATTAATACAGTATTGAAAAGTTATGTACAAATAAAAAATGATTCGAGTCATCGTAAGTATTAAAATGCACTTATTAGTAGTAGGTAATCCGTGTTCAAATGAAGTAATTCAAAATTTTGTGTTAAAATCATGCAAAGTGTTCCAATCGAAGTTGGAATCGAAAATATCGTTTGGTCGAGCATTCGTAGGAAGCGCCGGAAGGTTGTCTTCCGGCCTTAAATTTTGCCCGATAAGAGGGTCTCTAATGGAGACCCTTGGACGTGGTAAATCAGGCCAAGTCTGACGGCCAACGGGGAGATTTTCAGATGGGTTCATCGAATGAGTTGCTACTAGTCGTTCTGGGGGCTGAACTGGGGGAACGTTATTTGAATCAGTCATGTTACATTGAGGTAGTAAAGGTTGAGGAGCTTTTCTACAAAATTTTTCACAGATGGTAA
>CAXHLB010000607.1:0-18760 GCA_964017235.1 Sabellastarte sp. h YS-2021 | reverse complement strand
GTCAAAAGTCGGCTGGTTTGGTAATAGGTGACCCCAGGGGTGCCATACCCTTGCCAGGGGGCGTTTATCCCGGAAATGTGAAGAAAATTTTTGTCTCAGAATTGGCTGAAACCTGTGCAGTTGGATTCTACATGTCCTAAAACATTCCAGGAAAAATTGCCTGACTTCTAGCTCATTTCTAAGGGTGGTTATTCGTGGAATTCCATGTTTTCCATTGATTTTCAATTGATATTGCTTCATGTTTCCTCTGTAACTATTTTATTTTCCAGAATATCATGCCCAAATTTGGCCAGGATGTTGCCCAGATACCCTAGAATCTGCCTGCAGTGTCAAAAGTCGGCTGGTTTGGTAATAGGTGACCCCAGGGGTGCCATACCCTTGCCAGGGGGCGTTTATCCCGGAAATGTGAAGAAAATTTTTGTCTCACAATTGGCTGAAACCTGTGCAGTTGGATTCTACATGTCCTAAAACATTCCAGGAAAAATTGCCTGACTTCTAGCTCATTTCTAAGGGTGGTTATTCGTGGAATTCCATGTTTTCCATTGATTTTCAATTGATATTGCTTCATGTTTCCTCTGTAACTATTTTATTTTCCAGAATATCATGCCCAAATTTGGCCAGGATGTTGCCCAGATACCCTAGAATCTGCCTGCAGTGTCAAAAGTCGGCTGGTTTGGTAATAGGTGACCCCAGGGGTGCCATACCCTTGCCAGGGGGCGTTTATCCCGGAAATGTGAAGAAAATTTTTGTCTCAGAATTGGCTGAAACCTGTGCAGTTGGATTCTACATGTCCTAAAACATTCCAGGAAAAATTGCCTGACTTCTAGCTCATTTCTAAGGGTGGTTATTCGTGGAATTCCATGTTTTCCATTGATTTTCAATTGATATTGCTTCATGTTTCCTCTGTAACTATTTTATTTTCCAGAATATCATGCCCAAATTTGGCCAGGATGTTGCCCAGATACCCTAGAATCTGCCTGCAGTGTCAAAAGTCGGCTGGTTTGGTAATAGGTGACCCCAGGGGTGCCATACCCTTGCCAGGGGGCGTTTATCCCGGAAATGTGAAGAAAATTTTTGTCTCAGAATTGGCTGAAACCTGTGCAGTTGGATTCTACATGTCCTAAAACATTCCAGGAAAAATTGCCTGACTTCTAGCTCATTTCTAAGGGTGGTTATTCGTGGAATTCCATGTTTTCCATTGATTTTCAATTGATATTGCTTCATGTTTCCTCTGTAACTATTTTATTTTCCAGAATATCATGCCCAAATTTGGCCAGGATGTTGCCCAGATACCCTAGAATCTGCCTGCAGTGTCAAAAGTCGGCTGGTTTGGTAATAGGTGACCCCAGGGGTGCCATACCCTTGCCAGGGGGCGTTTATCCCGGAAATGTGAAGAAAATTTTTGTCTCAGAATTGGCTGAAACCTGTGCAGTTGGATTCTACATGTCCTAAAACATTCCAGGAAAAATTGCCTGACTTCTAGCTCATTTCTAAGGGTGGTTATTCGTGGAATTCCATGTTTTCCATTGATTTTCAATTGATATTGCTTCATGTTTCCTCTGTAACTATTTTATTTTCCAGAATATCATGCCCAAATTTGGCCAGGATGTTGCCCAGATACCCTAGAATCTGCCTGCAGTGTCAAAAGTCGGCTGGTTTGGTAATAGGTGACCCCAGGGGTGCCATACCCTTGCCAGGGGGCGTTTATCCCGGAAATGTGAAGAAAATTTTTGTCTCACAATTGGCTGAAACCTGTGCAGTTGGATTCTACATGTCCTAAAACATTCCAGGAAAAATTGCCTGACTTCTAGCTCATTTCTAAGGGTGGTTATTCGTGGAATTCCATGTTTTCCATTGATTTTCAATTGATATTGCTTCATGTTTCCTCTGTAACTATTTTATTTTCCAGAATATCATGCCCAAATTTGGCCAGGATGTTGCCCAGATACCCTAGAATCTGCCTGCAGTGTCAAAAGTCGGCTGGTTTGGTAATAGGTGACCCCAGGGGTGCCATACCCTTGCCAGGGGGCGTTTATCCCGGAAATGTGAAGAAAATTTTTGTCTCAGAATTGGCTGAAACCTGTGCAGTTGGATTCTACATGTCCTAAAACATTCCAGGAAAAATTGCCTGACTTCTAGCTCATTTCTAAGGGTGGTTATTCGTGGAATTCCATGTTTTCCATTGATTTTCAATTGATATTGCTTCATGTTTCCTCTGTAACTATTTTATTTTCCAGAATATCATGCCCAAATTTGGCCAGGATGTTGCCCAGATACCCTAGAATCTGCCTGCAGTGTCAAAAGTCGGCTGGTTTGGTAATAGGTGACCCCAGGGGTGCCATACCCTTGCCAGGGGGCGTTTATCCCGGAAATGTGAAGAAAATTTTTGTCTCAGAATTGGCTGAAACCTGTGCAGTTGGATTCTACATGTCCTAAAACATTCCAGGAAAAATTGCCTGACTTCTAGCTCATTTCTAAGGGTGGTTATTCGTGGAATTCCATGTTTTCCATTGATTTTCAATTGATATTGCTTCATGTTTCCTCTGTAACTATTTTATTTTCCAGAATATCATGCCCAAATTTGGCCAGGATGTTGCCCAGATACCCTAGAATCTGCCTGCAGTGTCAAAAGTCGGCTGGTTTGGTAATAGGTGACCCCAGGGGTGCCATACCCTTGCCAGGGGGCGTTTATCCCGGAAATGTGAAGAAAATTTTTGTCTCACAATTGGCTGAAACCTGTGCAGTTGGATTCTACATGTCCTAAAACATTCCAGGAAAAATTGCCTGACTTCTAGCTCATTTCTAAGGGTGGTTATTCGTGGAATTCCATGTTTTCCATTGATTTTCAATTGATATTGCTTCATGTTTCCTCTGTAACTATTTTATTTTCCAGAATATCATGCCCAAATTTGGCCAGGATGTTGCCCAGATACCCTAGAATCTGCCTGCAGTGTCAAAAGTCGGCTGGTTTGGTAATAGGTGACCCCAGGGGTGCCATACCCTTGCCAGGGGGCGTTTATCCCGGAAATGTGAAGAAAATTTTTGTCTCACAATTGGCTGAAACCTGTGCAGTTGGATTCTACATGTCCTAAAACATTCCAGGAAAAATTGCCTGACTTCTAGCTCATTTCTAAGGGTGGTTATTCGTGGAATTCCATGTTTTCCATTGATTTTCAATTGATATTGCTTCATGTTTCCTCTGTAACTATTTTATTTTCCAGAATATCATGCCCAAATTTGGCCAGGATGTTGCCCAGATACCCTAGAATCTGCCTGCAGTGTCAAAAGTTGGCTGGTTTGGTAATAGGTGACCCCAGGGGTGCCATACCCTTGCCAGGGGGCGTTTATCCCGGAAATGTGAAGAAAATTTTTGTCTCAGAATTGGCTGAAACCTGTGCAGTTGGATTCTACATGTCCTAAAACATTCCAGGAAAAATTGCCTGACTTCTAGCTCATTTCTAAGGGTGGTTATTCGTGGAATTCCATGTTTTCCATTGATTTTCAATTGATATTGCTTCATGTTTCCTCTGTAACTATTTTATTTTCCAGAATATCATGCCCAAATTTGGCCAGGATGTTGCCCAGATACCCTAGAATCTGCCTGCAGTGTCAAAAGTCGGCTGGTTTGGTAATAGGTGACCCCAGGGGTGCCATACCCTTGCCAGGGGGCGTTTATCCCGGAAATGTGAAGAAAATTTTTGTCTCAGAATTGGCTGAAACCTGTGCAGTTGGATTCTACATGTCCTAAAACATTCCAGGAAAAATTGCCTGACTTCTAGCTCATTTCTAAGGGTGGTTATTCGTGGAATTCCATGTTTTCCATTGATTTTCAATTGATATTGCTTCATGTTTCCTCTGTAACTATTTTATTTTCCAGAATATCATGCCCAAATTTGGCCAGGATGTTGCCCAGATACCCTAGAATCTGCCTGCAGTGTCAAAAGTCGGCTGGTTTGGTAATAGGTGACCCCAGGGGTGCCATACCCTTGCCAGGGGGCGTTTATCCCGGAAATGTGAAGAAAATTTTTGTCTCAGAATTGGCTGAAACCTGTGCAGTTGGATTCTACATGTCCTAAAACATTCCAGGAAAAATTGCCTGACTTCTAGCTCATTTCTAAGGGTGGTTATTCGTGGAATTCCATGTTTTCCATTGATTTTCAATTGATATTGCTTCATGTTTCCTCTGTAACTATTTTATTTTCCAGAATATCATGCCCAAATTTGGCCAGGATGTTGCCCAGATACCCTAGAATCTGCCTGCAGTGTCAAAAGTCGGCTGGTTTGGTAATAGGTGACCCCAGGGGTGCCATACCCTTGCCAGGGGGCGTTTATCCCGGAAATGTGAAGAAAATTTTTGTCTCACAATTGGCTGAAACCTGTGCAGTTGGATTCTACATGTCCTAAAACATTCCAGGAAAAATTGCCTGACTTCTAGCTCATTTCTAAGGGTGGTTATTCGTGGAATTCCATGTTTTCCATTGATTTTCAATTGATATTGCTTCATGTTTCCTCTGTAACTATTTTATTTTCCAGAATATCATGCCCAAATTTGGCCAGGATGTTGCCCAGATACCCTAGAATCTGCCTGCAGTGTCAAAAGTTGGCTGGTTTGGTAATAGGTGACCCCAGGGGTGCCATACCCTTGCCAGGGGGCGTTTATCCCGGAAATGTGAAGAAAATTTTTGTCTCAGAATTGGCTGAAACCTGTGCAGTTGGATTCTACATGTCCTAAAACATTCCAGGAAAAATTGCCTGACTTCTAGCTCATTTCTAAGGGTGGTTATTCGTGGAATTCCATGTTTTCCATTGATTTTCAATTGATATTGCTTCATGTTTCCTCTGTAACTATTTTATTTTCCAGAATATCATGCCCAAATTTGGCCAGGATGTTGCCCAGATACCCTAGAATCTGCCTGCAGTGTCAAAAGTCGGCTGGTTTGGTAATAGGTGACCCCAGGGGTGCCATACCCTTGCCAGGGGGCGTTTATCCCGGAAATGTGAAGAAAATTTTTGTCTCAGAATTGGCTGAAACCTGTGCAGTTGGATTCTACATGTCCTAAAACATTCCAGGAAAAATTGCCTGACTTCTAGCTCATTTCTAAGGGTGGTTATTCGTGGAATTCCATGTTTTCCATTGATTTTCAATTGATATTGCTTCATGTTTCCTCTGTAACTATTTTATTTTCCAGAATATCATGCCCAAATTTGGCCAGGATGTTGCCCAGATACCCTAGAATCTGCCTGCAGTGTCAAAAGTCGGCTGGTTTGGTAATAGGTGACCCCAGGGGTGCCATACCCTTGCCAGGGGGCGTTTATCCCGGAAATGTGAAGAAAATTTTTGTCTCAGAATTGGCTGAAACCTGTGCAGTTGGATTCTACATGTCCTAAAACATTCCAGGAAAAATTGCCTGACTTCTAGCTCATTTCTAAGGGTGGTTATTCGTGGAATTCCATGTTTTCCATTGATTTTCAATTGATATTGCTTCATGTTTCCTCTGTAACTATTTTATTTTCCAGAATATCATGCCCAAATTTGGCCAGGATGTTGCCCAGATACCCTAGAATCTGCCTGCAGTGTCAAAAGTCGGCTGGTTTGGTAATAGGTGACCCCAGGGGTGCCATACCCTTGCCAGGGGGCGTTTATCCCGGAAATGTGAAGAAAATTTTTGTCTCAGAATTGGCTGAAACCTGTGCAGTTGGATTCTACATGTCCTAAAACATTCCAGGAAAAATTGCCTGACTTCTAGCTCATTTCTAAGGGTGGTTATTCGTGGAATTCCATGTTTTCCATTGATTTTCAATTGATATTGCTTCATGTTTCCTCTGTAACTATTTTATTTTCCAGAATATCATGCCCAAATTTGGCCAGGATGTTGCCCAGATACCCTAGAATCTGCCTGCAGTGTCAAAAGTCGGCTGGTTTGGTAATAGGTGACCCCAGGGGTGCCATACCCTTGCCAGGGGGCGTTTATCCCGGAAATGTGAAGAAAATTTTTGTCTCAGAATTGGCTGAAACCTGTGCAGTTGGATTCTACATGTCCTAAAACATTCCAGGAAAAATTGCCTGACTTCTAGCTCATTTCTAAGGGTGGTTATTCGTGGAATTCCATGTTTTCCATTGATTTTCAATTGATATTGCTTCATGTTTCCTCTGTAACTATTTTATTTTCCAGAATATCATGCCCAAATTTGGCCAGGATGTTGCCCAGATACCCTAGAATCTGCCTGCAGTGTCAAAAGTCGGCTGGTTTGGTAATAGGTGACCCCAGGGGTGCCATACCCTTGCCAGGGGGCGTTTATCCCGGAAATGTGAAGAAAATTTTTGTCTCAGAATTGGCTGAAACCTGTGCAGTTGGATTCTACATGTCCTAAAACATTCCAGGAAAAATTGCCTGACTTCTAGCTCATTTCTAAGGGTGGTTATTCGTGGAATTCCATGTTTTCCATTGATTTTCAATTGATATTGCTTCATGTTTCCTCTGTAACTATTTTATTTTCCAGAATATCATGCCCAAATTTGGCCAGGATGTTGCCCAGATACCCTAGAATCTGCCTGCAGTGTCAAAAGTCGGCTGGTTTGGTAATAGGTGACCCCAGGGGTGCCATACCCTTGCCAGGGGGCGTTTATCCCGGAAATGTGAAGAAAATTTTTGTCTCAGAATTGGCTGAAACCTGTGCAGTTGGATTCTACATGTCCTAAAACATTCCAGGAAAAATTGCCTGACTTCTAGCTCATTTCTAAGGGTGGTTATTCGTGGAATTCCATGTTTTCCATTGATTTTCAATTGATATTGCTTCATGTTTCCTCTGTAACTATTTTATTTTCCAGAATATCATGCCCAAATTTGGCCAGGATGTTGCCCAGATACCCTAGAATCTGCCTGCAGTGTCAAAAGTCGGCTGGTTTGGTAATAGGTGACCCCAGGGGTGCCATACCCTTGCCAGGGGGCGTTTATCCCGGAAATGTGAAGAAAATTTTTGTCTCACAATTGGCTGAAACCTGTGCAGTTGGATTCTACATGTCCTAAAACATTCCAGGAAAAATTGCCTGACTTCTAGCTCATTTCTAAGGGTGGTTATTCGTGGAATTCCATGTTTTCCATTGATTTTCAATTGATATTGCTTCATGTTTCCTCTGTAACTATTTTATTTTCCAGAATATCATGCCCAAATTTGGCCAGGATGTTGCCCAGATACCCTAGAATCTGCCTGCAGTGTCAAAAGTCGGCTGGTTTGGTAATAGGTGACCCCAGGGGTGCCATACCCTTGCCAGGGGGCGTTTATCCCGGAAATGTGAAGAAAATTTTTGTCTCAGAATTGGCTGAAACCTGTGCAGTTGGATTCTACATGTCCTAAAACATTCCAGGAAAAATTGCCTGACTTCTAGCTCATTTCTAAGGGTGGTTATTCGTGGAATTCCATGTTTTCCATTGATTTTCAATTGATATTGCTTCATGTTTCCTCTGTAACTATTTTATTTTCCAGAATATCATGCCCAAATTTGGCCAGGATGTTGCCCAGATACCCTAGAATCTGCCTGCAGTGTCAAAAGTCGGCTGGTTTGGTAATAGGTGACCCCAGGGGTGCCATACCCTTGCCAGGGGGCGTTTATCCCGGAAATGTGAAGAAAATTTTTGTCTCAGAATTGGCTGAAACCTGTGCAGTTGGATTCTACATGTCCTAAAACATTCCAGGAAAAATTGCCTGACTTCTAGCTCATTTCTAAGGGTGGTTATTCGTGGAATTCCATGTTTTCCATTGATTTTCAATTGATATTGCTTCATGTTTCCTCTGTAACTATTTTATTTTCCAGAATATCATGCCCAAATTTGGCCAGGATGTTGCCCAGATACCCTAGAATCTGCCTGCAGTGTCAAAAGTCGGCTGGTTTGGTAATAGGTGACCCCAGGGGTGCCATACCCTTGCCAGGGGGCGTTTATCCCGGAAATGTGAAGAAAATTTTTGTCTCAGAATTGGCTGAAACCTGTGCAGTTGGATTCTACATGTCCTAAAACATTCCAGGAAAAATTGCCTGACTTCTAGCTCATTTCTAAGGGTGGTTATTCGTGGAATTCCATGTTTTCCATTGATTTTCAATTGATATTGCTTCATGTTTCCTCTGTAACTATTTTATTTTCCAGAATATCATGCCCAAATTTGGCCAGGATGTTGCCCAGATACCCTAGAATCTGCCTGCAGTGTCAAAAGTCGGCTGGTTTGGTAATAGGTGACCCCAGGGGTGCCATACCCTTGCCAGGGGGCGTTTATCCCGGAAATGTGAAGAAAATTTTTGTCTCACAATTGGCTGAAACCTGTGCAGTTGGATTCTACATGTCCTAAAACATTCCAGGAAAAATTGCCTGACTTCTAGCTCATTTCTAAGGGTGGTTATTCGTGGAATTCCATGTTTTCCATTGATTTTCAATTGATATTGCTTCATGTTTCCTCTGTAACTATTTTATTTTCCAGAATATCATGCCCAAATTTGGCCAGGATGTTGCCCAGATACCCTAGAATCTGCCTGCAGTGTCAAAAGTCGGCTGGTTTGGTAATAGGTGACCCCAGGGGTGCCATACCCTTGCCAGGGGGCGTTTATCCCGGAAATGTGAAGAAAATTTTTGTCTCAGAATTGGCTGAAACCTGTGCAGTTGGATTCTACATGTCCTAAAACATTCCAGGAAAAATTGCCTGACTTCTAGCTCATTTCTAAGGGTGGTTATTCGTGGAATTCCATGTTTTCCATTGATTTTCAATTGATATTGCTTCATGTTTCCTCTGTAACTATTTTATTTTCCAGAATATCATGCCCAAATTTGGCCAGGATGTTGCCCAGATACCCTAGAATCTGCCTGCAGTGTCAAAAGTCGGCTGGTTTGGTAATAGGTGACCCCAGGGGTGCCATACCCTTGCCAGGGGGCGTTTATCCCGGAAATGTGAAGAAAATTTTTGTCTCAGAATTGGCTGAAACCTGTGCAGTTGGATTCTACATGTCCTAAAACATTCCAGGAAAAATTGCCTGACTTCTAGCTCATTTCTAAGGGTGGTTATTCGTGGAATTCCATGTTTTCCATTGATTTTCAATTGATATTGCTTCATGTTTCCTCTGTAACTATTTTATTTTCCAGAATATCATGCCCAAATTTGGCCAGGATGTTGCCCAGATACCCTAGAATCTGCCTGCAGTGTCAAAAGTCGGCTGGTTTGGTAATAGGTGACCCCAGGGGTGCCATACCCTTGCCAGGGGGCGTTTATCCCGGAAATGTGAAGAAAATTTTTGTCTCACAATTGGCTGAAACCTGTGCAGTTGGATTCTACATGTCCTAAAACATTCCAGGAAAAATTGCCTGACTTCTAGCTCATTTCTAAGGGTGGTTATTCGTGGAATTCCATGTTTTCCATTGATTTTCAATTGATATTGCTTCATGTTTCCTCTGTAACTATTTTATTTTCCAGAATATCATGCCCAAATTTGGCCAGGATGTTGCCCAGATACCCTAGAATCTGCCTGCAGTGTCAAAAGTCGGCTGGTTTGGTAATAGGTGACCCCAGGGGTGCCATACCCTTGCCAGGGGGCGTTTATCCCGGAAATGTGAAGAAAATTTTTGTCTCACAATTGGCTGAAACCTGTGCAGTTGGATTCTACATGTCCTAAAACATTCCAGGAAAAATTGCCTGACTTCTAGCTCATTTCTAAGGGTGGTTATTCGTGGAATTCCATGTTTTCCATTGATTTTCAATTGATATTGCTTCATGTTTCCTCTGTAACTATTTTATTTTCCAGAATATCATGCCCAAATTTGGCCAGGATGTTGCCCAGATACCCTAGAATCTGCCTGCAGTGTCAAAAGTTGGCTGGTTTGGTAATAGGTGACCCCAGGGGTGCCATACCCTTGCCAGGGGGCGTTTATCCCGGAAATGTGAAGAAAATTTTTGTCTCAGAATTGGCTGAAACCTGTGCAGTTGGATTCTACATGTCCTAAAACATTCCAGGAAAAATTGCCTGACTTCTAGCTCATTTCTAAGGGTGGTTATTCGTGGAATTCCATGTTTTCCATTGATTTTCAATTGATATTGCTTCATGTTTCCTCTGTAACTATTTTATTTTCCAGAATATCATGCCCAAATTTGGCCAGGATGTTGCCCAGATACCCTAGAATCTGCCTGCAGTGTCAAAAGTCGGCTGGTTTGGTAATAGGTGACCCCAGGGGTGCCATACCCTTGCCAGGGGGCGTTTATCCCGGAAATGTGAAGAAAATTTTTGTCTCAGAATTGGCTGAAACCTGTGCAGTTGGATTCTACATGTCCTAAAACATTCCAGGAAAAATTGCCTGACTTCTAGCTCATTTCTAAGGGTGGTTATTCGTGGAATTCCATGTTTTCCATTGATTTTCAATTGATATTGCTTCATGTTTCCTCTGTAACTATTTTATTTTCCAGAATATCATGCCCAAATTTGGCCAGGATGTTGCCCAGATACCCTAGAATCTGCCTGCAGTGTCAAAAGTCGGCTGGTTTGGTAATAGGTGACCCCAGGGGTGCCATACCCTTGCCAGGGGGCGTTTATCCCGGAAATGTGAAGAAAATTTTTGTCTCAGAATTGGCTGAAACCTGTGCAGTTGGATTCTACATGTCCTAAAACATTCCAGGAAAAATTGCCTGACTTCTAGCTCATTTCTAAGGGTGGTTATTCGTGGAATTCCATGTTTTCCATTGATTTTCAATTGATATTGCTTCATGTTTCCTCTGTAACTATTTTATTTTCCAGAATATCATGCCCAAATTTGGCCAGGATGTTGCCCAGATACCCTAGAATCTGCCTGCAGTGTCAAAAGTCGGCTGGTTTGGTAATAGGTGACCCCAGGGGTGCCATACCCTTGCCAGGGGGCGTTTATCCCGGAAATGTGAAGAAAATTTTTGTCTCAGAATTGGCTGAAACCTGTGCAGTTGGATTCTACATGTCCTAAAACATTCCAGGAAAAATTGCCTGACTTCTAGCTCATTTCTAAGGGTGGTTATTCGTGGAATTCCATGTTTTCCATTGATTTTCAATTGATATTGCTTCATGTTTCCTCTGTAACTATTTTATTTTCCAGAATATCATGCCCAAATTTGGCCAGGATGTTGCCCAGATACCCTAGAATCTGCCTGCAGTGTCAAAAGTCGGCTGGTTTGGTAATAGGTGACCCCAGGGGTGCCATACCCTTGCCAGGGGGCGTTTATCCCGGAAATGTGAAGAAAATTTTTGTCTCAGAATTGGCTGAAACCTGTGCAGTTGGATTCTACATGTCCTAAAACATTCCAGGAAAAATTGCCTGACTTCTAGCTCATTTCTAAGGGTGGTTATTCGTGGAATTCCATGTTTTCCATTGATTTTCAATTGATATTGCTTCATGTTTCCTCTGTAACTATTTTATTTTCCAGAATATCATGCCCAAATTTGGCCAGGATGTTGCCCAGATACCCTAGAATCTGCCTGCAGTGTCAAAAGTCGGCTGGTTTGGTAATAGGTGACCCCAGGGGTGCCATACCCTTGCCAGGGGGCGTTTATCCCGGAAATGTGAAGAAAATTTTTGTCTCAGAATTGGCTGAAACCTGTGCAGTTGGATTCTACATGTCCTAAAACATTCCAGGAAAAATTGCCTGACTTCTAGCTCATTTCTAAGGGTGGTTATTCGTGGAATTCCATGTTTTCCATTGATTTTCAATTGATATTGCTTCATGTTTCCTCTGTAACTATTTTATTTTCCAGAATATCATGCCCAAATTTGGCCAGGATGTTGCCCAGATACCCTAGAATCTGCCTGCAGTGTCAAAAGTCGGCTGGTTTGGTAATAGGTGACCCCAGGGGTGCCATACCCTTGCCAGGGGGCGTTTATCCCGGAAATGTGAAGAAAATTTTTGTCTCAGAATTGGCTGAAACCTGTGCAGTTGGATTCTACATGTCCTAAAACATTCCAGGAAAAATTGCCTGACTTCTAGCTCATTTCTAAGGGTGGTTATTCGTGGAATTCCATGTTTTCCATTGATTTTCAATTGATATTGCTTCATGTTTCCTCTGTAACTATTTTATTTTCCAGAATATCATGCCCAAATTTGGCCAGGATGTTGCCCAGATACCCTAGAATCTGCCTGCAGTGTCAAAAGTCGGCTGGTTTGGTAATAGGTGACCCCAGGGGTGCCATACCCTTGCCAGGGGGCGTTTATCCCGGAAATGTGAAGAAAATTTTTGTCTCACAATTGGCTGAAACCTGTGCAGTTGGATTCTACATGTCCTAAAACATTCCAGGAAAAATTGCCTGACTTCTAGCTCATTTCTAAGGGTGGTTATTCGTGGAATTCCATGTTTTCCATTGATTTTCAATTGATATTGCTTCATGTTTCCTCTGTAACTATTTTATTTTCCAGAATATCATGCCCAAATTTGGCCAGGATGTTGCCCAGATACCCTAGAATCTGCCTGCAGTGTCAAAAGTCGGCTGGTTTGGTAATAGGTGACCCCAGGGGTGCCATACCCTTGCCAGGGGGCGTTTATCCCGGAAATGTGAAGAAAATTTTTGTCTCAGAATTGGCTGAAACCTGTGCAGTTGGATTCTACATGTCCTAAAACATTCCAGGAAAAATTGCCTGACTTCTAGCTCATTTCTAAGGGTGGTTATTCGTGGAATTCCATGTTTTCCATTGATTTTCAATTGATATTGCTTCATGTTTCCTCTGTAACTATTTTATTTTCCAGAATATCATGCCCAAATTTGGCCAGGATGTTGCCCAGATACCCTAGAATCTGCCTGCAGTGTCAAAAGTCGGCTGGTTTGGTAATAGGTGACCCCAGGGGTGCCATACCCTTGCCAGGGGGCGTTTATCCCGGAAATGTGAAGAAAATTTTTGTCTCACAATTGGCTGAAACCTGTGCAGTTGGATTCTACATGTCCTAAAACATTCCAGGAAAAATTGCCTGACTTCTAGCTCATTTCTAAGGGTGGTTATTCGTGGAATTCCATGTTTTCCATTGATTTTCAATTGATATTGCTTCATGTTTCCTCTGTAACTATTTTATTTTCCAGAATATCATGCCCAAATTTGGCCAGGATGTTGCCCAGATACCCTAGAATCTGCCTGCAGTGTCAAAAGTCGGCTGGTTTGGTAATAGGTGACCCCAGGGGTGCCATACCCTTGCCAGGGGGCGTTTATCCCGGAAATGTGAAGAAAATTTTTGTCTCAGAATTGGCTGAAACCTGTGCAGTTGGATTCTACATGTCCTAAAACATTCCAGGAAAAATTGCCTGACTTCTAGCTCATTTCTAAGGGTGGTTATTCGTGGAATTCCATGTTTTCCATTGATTTTCAATTGATATTGCTTCATGTTTCCTCTGTAACTATTTTATTTTCCAGAATATCATGCCCAAATTTGGCCAGGATGTTGCCCAGATACCCTAGAATCTGCCTGCAGTGTCAAAAGTCGGCTGGTTTGGTAATAGGTGACCCCAGGGGTGCCATACCCTTGCCAGGGGGCGTTTATCCCGGAAATGTGAAGAAAATTTTTGTCTCACAATTGGCTGAAACCTGTGCAGTTGGATTCTACATGTCCTAAAAAATTCCAGGAAAAATTGCCTGACTTCTAGCTCATTTCTAAGGGTGGTTATTCGTGGAATTCCATGTTTTCCATTGATTTTCAATTGATATTGCTTCATGTTTCCTCTGTAACTATTTTATTTTCCAGAATATCATGCCCAAATTTGGCCAGGATGTTGCCCAGATACCCTAGAATCTGCCTGCAGTGTCAAAAATCGGCTGGTTTGGTAATAGGTGACCCCAGGGGTGCCATACCCTTGCCAGGGGGCGTTTATCCCGGAAATGTGAAGAAAATTTTTGTCTCACAATTGGCTGAAACCTGTGCAGTTGGATTCTACATGTCCTAAAACATTCCAGGAAAAATTGCCTGACTTCTAGCTCATTTCTAAGGGTGGTTATTCGTGGAATTCCATGTTTTCCATTGATTTTCAATTGATATTGCTTCATGTTTCCTCTGTAACTATTTTATTTTCCAGAATATCATGCCCAAATTTGGCCAGGATGTTGCCCAGATACCCTAGAATCTGCCTGCAGTGTCAAAAGTCGGCTGGTTTGGTAATAGGTGACCCCAGGGGTGCCATACCCTTGCCAGGGGGCGTTTATCCCGGAAATGTGAAGAAAATTTTTGTCTCAGAATTGGCTGAAACCTGTGCAGTTGGATTCTACATGTCCTAAAACATTCCAGGAAAAATTGCCTGACTTCTAGCTCATTTCTAAGGGTGGTTATTCGTGGAATTCCATGTTTTCCATTGATTTTCAATTGATATTGCTTCATGTTTCCTCTGTAACTATTTTATTTTCCAGAATATCATGCCCAAATTTGGCCAGGATGTTGCCCAGATACCCTAGAATCTGCCTGCAGTGTCAAAAGTCGGCTGGTTTGGTAATAGGTGACCCCAGGGGTGCCATACCCTTGCCAGGGGGCGTTTATCCCGGAAATGTGAAGAAAATTTTTGTCTCAGAATTGGCTGAAACCTGTGCAGTTGGATTCTACATGTCCTAAAACATTCCAGGAAAAATTGCCTGACTTCTAGCTCATTTCTAAGGGTGGTTATTCGTGGAATTCCATGTTTTCCATTGATTTTCAATTGATATTGCTTCATGTTTCCTCTGTAACTATTTTATTTTCCAGAATATCATGCCCAAATTTGGCCAGGATGTTGCCCAGATACCCTAGAATCTGCCTGCAGTGTCAAAAGTCGGCTGGTTTGGTAATAGGTGACCCCAGGGGTGCCATACCCTTGCCAGGGGGCGTTTATCCCGGAAATGTGAAGAAAATTTTTGTCTCAGAATTGGCTGAAACCTGTGCAGTTGGATTCTACATGTCCTAAAACATTCCAGGAAAAATTGCCTGACTTCTAGCTCATTTCTAAGGGTGGTTATTCGTGGAATTCCATGTTTTCCATTGATTTTCAATTGATATTGCTTCATGTTTCCTCTGTAACTATTTTATTTTCCAGAATATCATGCCCAAATTTGGCCAGGATGTTGCCCAGATACCCTAGAATCTGCCTGCAGTGTCAAAAGTCGGCTGGTTTGGTAATAGGTGACCCCAGGGGTGCCATACCCTTGCCAGGGGGCGTTTATCCCGGAAATGTGAAGAAAATTTTTGTCTCAGAATTGGCTGAAACCTGTGCAGTTGGATTCTACATGTCCTAAAACATTCCAGGAAAAATTGCCTGACTTCTAGCTCATTTCTAAGGGTGGTTATTCGTGGAATTCCATGTTTTCCATTGATTTTCAATTGATATTGCTTCATGTTTCCTCTGTAACTATTTTATTTTCCAGAATATCATGCCCAAATTTGGCCAGGATGTTGCCCAGATACCCTAGAATCTGCCTGCAGTGTCAAAAGTCGGCTGGTTTGGTAATAGGTGACCCCAGGGGTGCCATACCCTTGCCAGGGGGCGTTTATCCCGGAAATGTGAAGAAAATTTTTGTCTCAGAATTGGCTGAAACCTGTGCAGTTGGATTCTACATGTCCTAAAACATTCCAGGAAAAATTGCCTGACTTCTAGCTCATTTCTAAGGGTGGTTATTCGTGGAATTCCATGTTTTCCATTGATTTTCAATTGATATTGCTTCATGTTTCCTCTGTAACTATTTTATTTTCCAGAATATCATGCCCAAATTTGGCCAGGATGTTGCCCAGATACCCTAGAATCTGCCTGCAGTGTCAAAAGTCGGCTGGTTTGGTAATAGGTGACCCCAGGGGTGCCATACCCTTGCCAGGGGGCGTTTATCCCGGAAATGTGAAGAAAATTTTTGTCTCAGAATTGGCTGAAACCTGTGCAGTTGGATTCTACATGTCCTAAAACATTCCAGGAAAAATTGCCTGACTTCTAGCTCATTTCTAAGGGTGGTTATTCGTGGAATTCCATGTTTTCCATTGATTTTCAATTGATATTGCTTCATGTTTCCTCTGTAACTATTTTATTTTCCAGAATATCATGCCCAAATTTGGCCAGGATGTTGCCCAGATACCCTAGAATCTGCCTGCAGTGTCAAAAGTCGGCTGGTTTGGTAATAGGTGACCCCAGGGGTGCCATACCCTTGCCAGGGGGCGTTTATCCCGGAAATGTGAAGAAAATTTTTGTCTCACAATTGGCTGAAACCTGTGCAGTTGGATTCTACATGTCCTAAAACATTCCAGGAAAAATTGCCTGACTTCTAGCTCATTTCTAAGGGTGGTTATTCGTGGAATTCCATGTTTTCCATTGATTTTCAATTGATATTGCTTCATGTTTCCTCTGTAACTATTTTATTTTCCAGAATATCATGCCCAAATTTGGCCAGGATGTTGCCCAGATACCCTAGAATCTGCCTGCAGTGTCAAAAATCGGCTGGTTTGGTAATAGGTGACCCCAGGGGTGCCATACCCTTGCCAGGGGGCGTTTATCCCGGAAATGTGAAGAAAATTTTTGTCTCACAATTGGCTGAAACCTGTGCAGTTGGATTCTACATGTCCTAAAACATTCCAGGAAAAATTGCCTGACTTCTAGCTCATTTCTAAGGGTGGTTATTCGTGGAATTCCATGTTTTCCATTGATTTTCAATTGATATTGCTTCATGTTTCCTCTGTAACTATTTTATTTTCCAGAATATCATGCCCAAATTTGGCCAGGATGTTGCCCAGATACCCTAGAATCTGCCTGCAGTGTCAAAAGTCGGCTGGTTTGGTAATAGGTGACCCCAGGGGTGCCATACCCTTGCCAGGGGGCGTTTATCCCGGAAATGTGAAGAAAATTTTTGTCTCAGAATTGGCTGAAACCTGTGCAGTTGGATTCTACATGTCCTAAAACATTCCAGGAAAAATTGCCTGACTTCTAGCTCATTTCTAAGGGTGGTTATTCGTGGAATTCCATGTTTTCCATTGATTTTCAATTGATATTGCTTCATGTTTCCTCTGTAACTATTTTATTTTCCAGAATATCATGCCCAAATTTGGCCAGGATGTTGCCCAGATACCCTAGAATCTGCCTGCAGTGTCAAAAGTCGGCTGGTTTGGTAATAGGTGACCCCAGGGGTGCCATACCCTTGCCAGGGGGCGTTTATCCCGGAAATGTGAAGAAAATTTTTGTCTCAGAATTGGCTGAAACCTGTGCAGTTGGATTCTACATGTCCTAAAACATTCCAGGAAAAATTGCCTGACTTCTAGCTCATTTCTAAGGGTGGTTATTCGTGGAATTCCATGTTTTCCATTGATTTTCAATTGATATTGCTTCATGTTTCCTCTGTAACTATTTTATTTTCCAGAATATCATGCCCAAATTTGGCCAGGATGTTGCCCAGATACCCTAGAATCTGCCTGCAGTGTCAAAAGTCGGCTGGTTTGGTAATAGGTGACCCCAGGGGTGCCATACCCTTGCCAGGGGGCGTTTATCCCGGAAATGTGAAGAAAATTTTTGTCTCACAATTGGCTGAAACCTGTGCAGTTGGATTCTACATGTCCTAAAACATTCCAGGAAAAATTGCCTGACTTCTAGCTCATTTCTAAGGGTGGTTATTCGTGGAATTCCATGTTTTCCATTGATTTTCAATTGATATTGCTTCATGTTTCCTCTGTAACTATTTTATTTTCCAGAATATCATGCCCAAATTTGGCCAGGATGTTGCCCAGATACCCTAGAATCTGCCTGCAGTGTCAAAAATCGGCTGGTTTGGTAATAGGTGACCCCAGGGGTGCCATACCCTTGCCAGGGGGCGTTTATCCCGGAAATGTGAAGAAAATTTTTGTCTCACAATTGGCTGAAACCTGTGCAGTTGGATTCTACATGTCCTAAAACATTCCAGGAAAAATTGCCTGACTTCTAGCTCATTTCTAAGGGTGGTTATTCGTGGAATTCCATGTTTTCCATTGATTTTCAATTGATATTGCTTCATGTTTCCTCTGTAACTATTTTATTTTCCAGAATATCATGCCCAAATTTGGCCAGGATGTTGCCCAGATACCCTAGAATCTGCCTGCAGTGTCAAAAGTCGGCTGGTTTGGTAATAGGTGACCCCAGGGGTGCCATACCCTTGCCAGGGGGCGTTTATCCCGGAAATGTGAAGAAAATTTTTGTCTCAGAATTGGCTGAAACCTGTGCAGTTGGATTCTACATGTCCTAAAACATTCCAGGAAAAATTGCCTGACTTCTAGCTCATTTCTAAGGGTGGTTATTCGTGGAATTCCATGTTTTCCATTGATTTTCAATTGATATTGCTTCATGTTTCCTCTGTAACTATTTTATTTTCCAGAATATCATGCCCAAATTTGGCCAGGATGTTGCCCAGATACCCTAGAATCTGCCTGCAGTGTCAAAAGTCGGCTGGTTTGGTAATAGGTGACCCCAGGGGTGCCATACCCTTGCCAGGGGGCGTTTATCCCGGAAATGTGAAGAAAATTTTTGTCTCAGAATTGGCTGAAACCTGTGCAGTTGGATTCTACATGTCCTAAAACATTCCAGGAAAAATTGCCTGACTTCTAGCTCATTTCTAAGGGTGGTTATTCGTGGAATTCCATGTTTTCCATTGATTTTCAATTGATATTGCTTCATGTTTCCTCTGTAACTATTTTATTTTCCAGAATATCATGCCCAAATTTGGCCAGGATGTTGCCCAGATACCCTAGAATCTGCCTGCAGTGTCAAAAGTCGGCTGGTTTGGTAATAGGTGACCCCAGGGGTGCCATACCCTTGCCAGGGGGCGT
>CAXHLB010000606.1:0-21261 GCA_964017235.1 Sabellastarte sp. h YS-2021 | reverse complement strand
CATCAATTTTGTTTTGTAGTCAGAATTAAAGTATTTGAAATATGTTGATGTGAAGTTATTTTTACCGTAAATCTGCTGCTACTACTAATTTAATTCTACATGTAGTACTACCTCCCCGGCAGATAAAAAGTACGGTCCGTTTTCGTCGGCGAATTAAAAATCAGCACTGGTAGATACAGATTATAATCCAAAATAAGAAATGTAGTCCAATTCTTTTCACATTTACGATATTAACAACATTTTTCTTAAAAACGCTTCGTTTCTAAGTAACATGCCATAAACTAAAGATAGTCAGAAGCGAAAAAACGCGTTTTTGGCGAAAAGTGCGGAAACCGAAGGAAAAAAACATTTTTTCCTTTTTACTTTTTTCGGAAAACTGCAGTTCAGTTTCAAATAAAATACGATAAACTCAAGAATCCCAAGACCCCGATTTGCCGGAAAATAAAATGTCGATTAATAATTCGTATGTAGTACCGTACATTTTATCTGCCGGGGAGGTAGTAGTAGCTCTTACTGTAAGGAATGCAAAACAGATCTTAAGAGCTACTATAAGTATATATTATTTTAACATGTTGGCTGATGAAGTGTCTACTACGTAATTCTGCTTCTTTCTTGCATATCAAGAATCACTGCATCTGCATATCAGTGATTTTTTTGTTATTCTACCATCAAAAACTTTTAATACATGCAGTATATTGTATTTTTGCCTCGTGTTTTTAATGAACGCAAGTCTTTTAAAGTACAAATAGGTTGAGGAAATGGCACTACTATAGAATCCCAGACTGATTAACGATTCCCCATAAGCAGTGCTCAATTAAAGCAGTTAAAAGAGATGCTTCCCTCTCTTGAGAAAAGTCAGGCACTCGAGTTTTTTGGCTGAGAAAAAAAGAGCCATAAACAGATCAAGTCAGAGTTTAGATTATAAAAACCGCAAGATTTTTTTTGTGTACGAAAAACAAATGGAGATGTTTTCTCTTGTGTGAAAAGAGAGGAAACTGGGCCTATTTGTTTTGGATGCCATTTTGACAGCTGCTTCCCCCACCCTCCCATGTAGTAAAGAATACATTACCAGAATGCATACACTTTAAGAACAAGTCCAGAAATGTGGCAAAAAGCATCGTACCGATAAATCATCGTTCACAACAGCTGGGTTCCCTTGCAATTTGTAAGCATTCAGCATTATTTTCCATCGGGGCAACTGCACTACTTGCTCGGTAGGAAAGGTATTTAAGGTTCAATCAAAAAGTGATGCTTATATTTTTTTTCATGAAAGGGTGAAAATACTACTTCCTTGTTTGCAAAAAAAAAGCCGGTCGACTTTGACGACGAATTAAGAATCGGAGACGTCAGATACGATAATATGATCTAAATAACTTTTAAAGTACAACTCTTTTGACGTTTACCATTTGAAATATAACTATGCTAAAAAATGAACCGTTTATGAGTAATCGGCGATTCAAAAAAGGTACTTTTTCCCGGAAAATCCGTTTTTATTTTCTTATTTAGCTATTTTTGCACACTTTTTTTCTAAAAACTGGCTTTTTGCTACTCGACCACCTTTTTTGAATCGCTGATAACTCATAAACGGTTCGTTTTTGAGTAGAGTAACATTTCATATGCTAAACGTCAAAAGAGTTGTACTTTAATTGTTATTTGAGTCAAATGTTTGTATCTTACGTATCCGACTTTTAATTCGTCGGCAAAGTCAAACCGGCTTTTTTTATTGCAAAGGAGGAAGTAGTATAGATCGAATTTATCCTCTCTGGATTTGTCAATTACGTAGTAGTAGTATCTCAAACAAACTTTTTAGTGCAACACTTGTCTTTCTTAGTATAAGGTAGTACAAGGCAAGCAGTGTATAAAAATGACACGGCAAAATATGAGACAATACAAGCTTACTCGTCACAGAATCAGTTAAAATCATCTGTCCTAACATGGAATATCAAGCAAAAAACAGTCTTTTTAGTGAACAGATACTGTTGAGATGAACTACTAATTACAGCAAGTGAGGATGATGTTGGTTCTACATCCATCATCATTGTGGAAAAAAAGCTTCGATGGTTATTGGGGCAGAAAATATTGTGTAGCATGTGCTTTTTTTCTTTTAGACAGCTCAGAGACTTTGCCTGTAATATAACTCATTCTGCCAAAAAAAGGGAATATACTATAAAGCTTACACATAATGCCACTATGCTATTTACATTTCTGGAGCAACAATCACAGAATCCTCTTTTTTAATGCACACACGAGGGAATTGGTCCTAATTTTTTCCATTCCATGAAGAAAAAAATGTAAACAGTAGTATGTGACACACAAGGTCACAAATCTGGACACACGAAAAGAAACTACTACATAATGGAAAGGACTATTCAACGAAGAGGCTACAATGGCAAAAAAGAGTTTTTGTTTGGCTGAGATAAATGGTGATTTATAGTGGCCATTATTAACCTTTTTCATTTTGTAAGTCTGTAAAAGAAGGTTGGGTTTTCCGTTTGCCATTACTTTACGTAAGTATAGTTTTAAAAAGAATAATGCAATCCGTCTGTTATGCAACACTCATACTATACATGTATGTGACGTTGTAGCAGTAACTCTTTAACCCAAGCAAGCAATTTTAGTGGAGTTAAAAATGTTTTAACTACGTAGTAGTAATTGATCTGATGTACTTCCTCGTTTACAAAAAAATATCCGGTTTGACTTTGCCGACAAATTAAAAGTCGGAGACGTCAGATACAAACATTTGACCTAAACAACAATTAAAGTACAACTGTTTTGACGTTTACCATATGAAATAAAACTTTGCTAAAAAATGAATCGTTTATGATTTATCAGCGATTTAAAAAAGGTGGTCGGATAGCAAAAAGTCTGTTTTTGGCAAAAAGTGTGCCAAAATAGCTTAATTCAAAAATAAAAACTCACTTTTTTAAAAAAACTACCTTTTTTGAATCGCCGATTGCTCATAAACGGTTCATTTTTGAACATTCTTATGTTTCATATGCTACATAAACGTCAAAAGAGTTGTACTTTCATAATTATTTAGGTCATATCATCGTATCTGACGTCTCCAATTTTTAATTCGTCGTCAAAGTCGACCGGATTTTTTTTTTTTTTTTGAAAAGGAGGAAGTAGTATATCTTATCTTAATATAAATAAATTAGCATTGAGTTTTTTTCAACAAAGTATATAACATACTATCTCAGGAACCAAGCATCAAACATAGGCTTAGTTTACCATTTTAAAAAGGCCTGCGCCTGGTGACTCCTGATGTTAACACATAGTAGGGTCTCATAAAAATCAAGGTCAGATTTGACCTCCAAAAAGGCCTCTGAAATCAATCTTTTAAGGTCCAGCTTTAACCTTCCACATGCATGCTCTTCACTCACACGTCACTTTGTGAAAATTTTGGTCTCGGAATCCGCAGCAACTTTCAAACTGGATTTGCAATCGCGCAATCATTGTGTAATCAATCAGGAAATGGTTTTATGCCCTGGTGTAATCAAGGGTGATTTATACAGGTCAGCCTTCTTTCTGTAATGTTTTGCGAATATGTCTGCTGACTCCCCTTTAATCATGTGAACAGACATTTGACATTGCCATATCCAGTTTCCCTTTTCAAGAAGTTTTGAGAAATTGGACCATCTACTAAATAGCTACTAAAAATTGTTAAAAGCAAACTGAAGCTTATATAATTCTTCCGAATTACCTATAAGTTTTAACGTTCTTTGTGGATAAAAAGTACTGTCAAATTACTGTAACTTTAGTAGTAGTACATGGAAATGGCTAACAGGGAAATGGACTTTGTCAAATGAAAAGAAAATGCGTCATTGTTCTTTCCGCTGATGATGTCACACCATGTAGAAACAAGTTTATTTACTTGTTTGCTCAATGCACTACCCAAAAAAAAACTCGTTTTCCGACGTGGACAACCTGTATCAATTAACCTTGGATGCAATATTTTAGGAAATTGGCTGAACCATAAAATTGATTTCCTTGAAAGGACGTGTCTTTTTCAACGATATTTTTTTGGATAAGACTCATATGCGATCATTTTTTACAAGATCGCCCTTATATCCTATCCATTTTATGAAGTGACTCATGTTGCCCAGAAAAGCCACGACGATGCCTACTTTTTTCGGTTGAAAAAGTCGAAGAAAAATTCTTCAGCCACCATGGGGCTTGAACCCCAACTGCCTGCATGACTGGCTGAAGCCTTAACCATTACACACAGGTGCTACACAGAATGCAAGTGTTTATTATATAATCATGTCCTATGTAGTAGCACAAGACACTGTGTCCTGCCTGAGTTGTGTGTGCTATATCGATTTTTTTATTTAATAAACAGTGAGACACACAATAGAGGAGGGACCGTGAGGGAACGGTCACTTTCTGGGATCAACAAGTAGATCCACCCGTTTTACCATCAATTCCAAGTGTTTACACAACAACTGTAGGAATAATATTGATAACAAATGATGGTCAGTTCACCTGAGGTTTTAGGTCGGAACTTTTTGTTCTGAATCTTCCAACCTTTCATAAAAAATAACAAAACAGACTTGTGCCGCAAAGCTTTGAAGCTTCACTTACAAAGATGTTTTTATGAAAAAAATACAATAACAATACACAAGCTTGCGCATAGCGCAGTGGTAGAGTCTCTGTCTATGGATATTAAGGTTAAGGGTTCAAACCCCAACAGAGTCAACATGTTTTTCCACTTTTAAGATATTAACAACTTTTGCCGAAAAAAACGCATTCTTTTTTGGAGAAAAAAGACATATTAAGGTTAATTATACCTTATTATTATAGGTTTATATTATTATAGGTATTATTATTTATATGCGAAAAAACGTGATTTTCGCAAAAATCCAAAGAAAACCATTATGTTTCATCTGCCTTTTTGGTTTGGACTGCTATTTCGTTTTGAGCATTCTCCTGGGAATCGAACCCGTGACCCTTTGATTCAAGAAGATATGCAGGCAGCATGTTACACACAAAAAAAAAATAAAACAAAACAAAAAAAAGGTGTTAAAAAGTGTGATTTGATAAACGGTGTGTGTTTTTAATTAATATTACCAAGAATGCCAATTCATTTTTCAATCGGTTTAAAAAGACCTGCAAGCTCTCAAATTCAATCGCAAGGTAAGTTTTATTCATAAGGTTGATTTATACAGTGAAGACCATTTACACTAACATAAAAAGTAATACTTAACCCATCCTCGCGATATTGGTACCAACTGAAAGCTGTCAAAATGCAGATTTGTTTAGACTGCATATTTTTTCAGATTACTTGTCCCTTAGCCTTCATTTTCAGACATCTTTTTTCCGGAGCGTATTTACTTCGAAGGACTTTTTTTTGGGGGGGGGGTTGAGCCAGCGTAGTAGTGTCGATTAAGTACTACTACTACTATTACCACGCATCCGCGGGCATGGTTGAAGATTAAGGGTATTGCTAGTCCATTTATTATTAAGTACTTCTCCTTTGCAATAAAAAAGCCGATGTAACTTTGACGGCAGATAAAAAGTACGGTTCGACTTTGCCAACGAATTATAAATCGGAGACGTCAGATACAAACATTTGACCCAAATAACAATTAAAGTACAACTCTTTTGACGTTTACCATATGAAATGTAACTATGCTCAAATATGAACCGTTTATGAGTAATCGGCGATTCAAAAAAGGTGTCGAGTATCAAAAAGCCAGTTTTTAGAAAAAAGTGTGCAAAAATAGCTTAATAAAAACATAAAAACGGACTGTTTTCAAAAAAAGTACCTTTTTTGAATCGCCGATTTCGAACATTTGGTAAAAAATGCTCCGTTTTGGAAGTAAAAGCCACGTATTTAAAGCAGTCTGATGCAAAAAAAATGCGTTTTTGAAGAAAAGTATGCAAACTGGAAAAATATAATCACAAATCTTAAGGGAAGTAAATGGTCTACACTGTATGTAATTATAATGGTAATTGTTTGAATTAACAAATAACATTTTTAGATGCAAAGCGCACGTCCAAAAACCAATGTCAATATCAAAGTTTTGGTGAATAAAGAAGTCCAATGTGACATTTTGCAAGTTCCCTTGGGACCCCCAGGGGAAAACGTTGGTCGCTTGGTTTGATGTAGATGACAGAAATGATGAAGGTGAAGATGGGGTTGGTGACAATCGAGATCCAGGTGGAGGTGAGAGTGATGATAATGATGACAATGATGAGGATCCAGAAGATCCAGAGGATCCAGAGGATCCAGAGGATCCAGAAGATCCAGAAGATCCAGAAGATCCTCAGAACGGACCAGTCAATAACGAAGAAATGACGAATTGTCCCAAGAAGATTCCTCTTCCCTGATGGTCCACAGCTGGACATGAACAGGGCTCCAGAGAGAGACATTGGACCAAACAACATTGGTTACCGAAGATTCCAACAACTAAATAACATTGTCAGATCCTTACGTCCAATCACAAACTACAAAGAAGTCAGGTTGGTAGTTTGACAGAATGTTATGCATTTTTTTTTGCTTTTCACAGTTTACAACAGTCTTTAATTGGATAGCCCTTGATTTTGCTTGCATGCCTGGTGCTTGATGTCCCTTTTCCGGTTAACGTAAAATGCAATAGTTTGGTATGGTAATGGTAAAGGCAAGATTCAAAGATTGTTTCACTAAATTCTTGATAACCACTCCAATCCATGTATTAGTATTGCATCATATCTGCACTGTCAACCAGATTCCCACTTCTTAATCCATGCACAATTCACATCTTTAAAAAAGACAACATCTTATTGTGAAAAGTATTTATTTCCATTTCACTGTGGCCATTTCCCCAAAATCCCCTATTGCAAAAAATATCTTGAAAAATAAGTCCTTCGACCAGAAACAAAGACAAAGGGGAAGAATTCGAAAAAAGATGCAGTCTAGACTAATCTGCATGTCGAGAGCTTTAAGTTAATATCAAAATCACCCGGATCGGTTGCGTATTGTGGCCACAGGCCTGTGACAACGAAAAAACCGTTTTCATTTTTATAGTTTAGATTGCCTTGTTTTGCTCTTTGTTCAAAACGAATTGACTTACAGTCACAGTTGCTGAATATGCTGCCAAGAATTGGAAGTTCTTTTCTATACGGCAAAGATCCTTTTTTAACACCTTAACTTTTTAATGTTTTTCAGATACATCATTAGGCGTTTGAATCCCACTTTTCAAAAGTTTGTGAACAGAATGATTTTGCCAGAGAAACTTTCTGATGAAGAATTGCGCTTTGTTACTGGGCTGGAGCGTGATGATTTTTATGATTTCAGGTAAATATGTTTTAAACAATCTTTTTTGGGGGGCCTGTACCAGGTCCTACAACAAACATTCATTCAAAAAAATCATTTTTTCGGTCGAATCTTCGGGGGCAATTTCAAGCACTGCTAAGCAACTTCACCCACACCTAATCAACACTTACTTAACCTAACCTAACCCAACCCACCCAACCCAACCCAACCCCAACCCAACCCAACCCAACCCAACCCAACCCAACCCAACCCAACCCAACCCAACCCAACCCAACCCAACCCAACCCAACCCAAACCCAACCCAACCAACCCCCAACCCAACCCAACCCAACCCAACCACCCAACCCAACCCAACCCAACCCAACCCAAACCCAACCTAACCTAACCTAAACTAACCTAACCTAACCTAACCTAACCTAACCTAACCTAACCTAACCTAAATCATCCTAACTTAATGAGTTGATTAGTTGTATAATTATATTATTGTAGGAATCGATATGTTCAAGAGCCCAGAAGATCTTTCCAGCTCACAAAAGACAGCATTGCCCTTTATTTCTGTTCAAAATGAGAAAAAACATGACTACCGTTCCCTGTCAGCAATCTTTAACTCTAGCAAAGATACTTGCAACAAGTATTTTTGGAGTGTGGCAAAAGAGCAGTTCAACAACGATCTTTCTCTCCCCCAACGATGGGGCTTAAGTGATGACAACAGCCTTCGAAACCTTCTGGACAACATTGCTGCAAGGGTACGAGCCTACCACCAAGACATGTATGAGTTGTATAGGCCCTGTGCAGAAATGTCAACGGACAGGTTGAGAAACTTGTTTTGCTTTTTGGAGATGGAACAGTCCATGACATACAGAAAAGTAGAGATCAATATGTACAGCGGCTTACTTACAATCAGTATCACTCGTGTAGCTGTGTCAATTTTATTCATGGTAAGTTTTCATTCTTTTTTTTTTCAAGTTTATCTGAAAGAAGCCTGTTATTGGGCAATAGGTATTAACAACATTTTCTCAAAAACGCCTTCATTTTGAGGAATAAGCCATACACTAAAGGAAGTCAGATACGAAAAGTCGCTATTTTGGCGAAAAGTGTGCAAACTAAAGAAAAAAATGTTTTTTTCTGGAAAACTGCTTTTGAATTAGAGGTATTATAAAATGAGCTTTTAACAAAGATTGTTCTTTGCAGTTTCCTGCCCGGGGGGTTTCACTGTTTTCTTGACTGAAAATGATTGGCTCTATCCTGCTGTTCATGCAGACAGCAATGTCCTCAATGGCACATCTTCTAATGGAGAGGGCATCACCTCAGAACGATGGTCTGTGTAGAATATTAAAAGGTCTACCAGGCTACAGAATCATCCTTTTATTGGACAGAGGATTTAAGGTATGGTTTATGATTTTTATCAATGCTGTAGGTAAAGACAGTTGATGTGATCTGTATACTTGTCATCAGTGTTGTGTGATCATGTGCTGGTTGGCTGGAGATTTGACTGACCATTTTGTGTGGTTTCAAGACATATTCAAGCATTCTCATTTCTTTGGGTTTTTGTCTGAACAGATTGAAATGTCAAACTTGAAACAACCTATTTTTTAAAGGTTCACATACACAATCCAAACAACAACCATGGTACCCTCACGGACCCTGCTGGATGTAATGGCTGCAGAGTCAGATGGCAGACTTGTCTACTTCTTGCCATTAAGACCTGGTGAAGGAGCATACGATGCAAACTTAATGCCAATAAATGATTATGTCAGACGGGATGATGCTCACCGCATGATAGACATTGAAGCAAATTCTTCTTGTGTGACCTGTACTAAGATGAGGTAAGCCCTTTTTCCTGTTGAACACCAATTTTTTTTTGTAAAATGTAATATACAAGATATATTACCTCTCCTGCAGATAAAAAGTATGGTTTGACTTTGCAGACGAATTAAAATCGGAGACTTGCTCAATAAAAGTGCCTATTTTGAATTGCTGATTATACTACTACTAATAAACGGTCCATTTTTGAGCATAGTTTTGGTTCATATTATAAACGTTGAAAGAGTTGTACTTAAATGTATTTAGATCATTTTATCGTATCTGACGTCTCCGATTTTTAATTCGTCGTCAAATTCAACCGGATATTTTATCTGCCAGGGAGGTAGTATATATATTTTTTTCATTGATATTCATTTCTTTGGTAGGCGAATCATTGAACAACGCTTTGCAAGGGACTTTAGCTGGAAGGTTATTAGGTATTGTTATTCATATATTACTACTTCCTCGTTTACAAAAAAAAATATCTAGTTTGACTTTGACGACGAATTAAAAACCGTAGACGTCAGATACAAACATTTGACCTAAACAAGAATTAAAGTACAAGTCTTTTGACGTTTATCATATGATATGTAACTATGCTCAAAAAATGACTGTTTAAGAGTTATCATCGATTCAAAAAAGGTGGTCGGGTAGCAAAAAGTCAGTTTTTGGTAAAAAGTGTGTAAACATAGCTTAATAAAAAAATAAAAACGCACTTTTTTCAAAAAACAACCTTTTTGAATCGCCGATTACTCAGAAACGGTTCATTTTTGATGCAAAGTTACATTTAATATGGTAAACGTCAAAAGAGTTGTACGTTAATTGTTATTTAGGTCATATCATAGTACCAGACGTCTCCCGATTTTTAATTCGTCGTCAAAGTCGACCGGATATTTTTTCTAAAAAGGAGGAAGTACTTATATCTTATATCTTATATATTATATCTGTTGGGGATGTAGTATCATTTAAAAAAAAGATTGAAAAGAGATGTGTATTATCCTTTTTCAGGGAAAGACCACATGATCCCCCACCAATACTTGGATCCTTGCCCATTCCGTGATGCAAATGGCTTGGATATGTCCCCATCCAAAATATTTTGTGCTTTACAAACTGGTGGCATCTCTTATCAACCGGTACTCAAAAATGATTGAAACCACCCATTCCATTCCGAATAATGAAGCTTACACCAAAGCCTTTATTGGAACATCACTTCGTGAGCGGATTGGCTTTCGGGCTCCCATAGATCCCATAAACAACGTAAGATGGCCAGGCATTGCCAGTCATAACTTGTTTCGTCCTGGACGTGTTTGGGTTGAAATCAACATTATGGATCCTGGGGTGACCAGGGCTCCTTACATTAGGCTCAACCAAATATTTGAGTTGACGCTTGGTCCATTCCAGACAAAGCTAGCAGAAGGCTACATATCTGCAGTGCAGGTATAAAATATTTGAAACCTTAACAAATCTTATATGCACAAGACTGTATCAGAATCAGTTGTTAGCTAAAGTTGTTATCAATTATGATTTTTATTCTCACTTTATTTTATTCTTAGAGAAAAAATGTCATGGAGGAAGATGATTATGAAGACTTGCAGACCTTCCAACACCTTTTGCAGCAACAGCCCCGGGAGCATCAGGGGTACATTGTAGACATATTTAGACGTCCTCAGAACTGGGATAAGTAAGTTTTTTAGTTTAGTTAACTACAGATCTAACTTTATATCTGTTAAAAAAGAAAGGAGCCTAGTCCACGAGGGCAAAGACACGATTTTCTAGTATAACATTTGTTAATATTATTAAAATCATTAATTATAACTCACATTTGCACGACCCTCGTGCATCGTTGTGAATAGTCAGAAAAAAAATGTATTGACAAACAACATGGTAACGTGTCTTTGCCCCCCGGCGACTACGTAGGCTCTTTAAAGACACTTTACCATGTTGTTTGTCAATATATTTTTTTTTCTGACCATTTACAACGATGCACGAGGATCGTGCAAATGTGAGTTATAATTAATGATTTTAATATAATATTAACAAATGATATAGAAAATCGTGTCTTTGCCCTCGTCGACTAGGCTCTTTTCTTTTTTAACAGATATAGAGTTAGATCTGTAAACTGTCTCCTGTTACAGAATTAGCTCTCTGTCAGATGAAAAGCACAGTCCGTTTTTGTTGACAAATCAAAATTCGACAGTTAATGATACAGAATTTTGTGCTAAATAAGAAATGTAGCCCTATTCTTTCCACAGTTGCAATATTTACAAATATTTTTTTTTTTAAAACGCATCATTTTTACTAAAAACGAAAAGTGTTTAAATCAAAATGTGAACAAGAAAAAATCTTGTATATACCACATTACAACAACATGCAAAAGAGCTCAAGAACTGACCTTTTGGAAAACTAATATAATATATTATTTTCAGTGAGAAATTCGGCGAATTCATCCCTTGTCGACTTTTAAAAACAAAGATTCCAAGCCGAATGAAAGGAACGGCCTGCATGCACACAGTCATTGTAATGTACTCGCTCAACCCAGTTGCTAACAACAGGTTCAGATTTCGTGACCCAAACTTGAACAGGATTCTTGGTAAATATTTTTTAATATATAATGATAATGATAAAATATAATAATTATAATATACAAGCATACCCAGCCGAATGCGGAGCAACGTTTCACACACTGATTATCATGTATTCACTCCGCCCACTACAAAACAACAGGTTTAGATTCCGAAAACCCATTGTCAACAGAATCTTAGGTAAGATGTGGAAAGCTTTGGGAATTTTGGGGTAGTGTAGCAGTCAGGGGTTGGGGGAGGTGTCGCGCTGAGGTCAGGGCGACGGATCAGGGCCAGGTGTTGCCGTTTGCGGTGAGGGGTTGGGGGCGAGGTATAGCAGTTGGTGCGTGGTGTTGCGGACGGGCGTAGGTGTTGCAGTCAGGGCAAGGGGTCAGGGCAAGGGGTCGGGGTGAGGTGACCCGATCAGGGCAAGGTGACGCGATCAGGGCAAGGTGACACGGTCGGTGCAAGGTTAGCAGTGATTAAGAGTTGAAGTTATTTAATGAATTTGTCTTTTAACAGGTTGGTGTTGTGACTCCTCTACACAGGCCAATCCTTGCCCTGCAGGGGCACGGCAAGCATCTGCAGATGCCCACGTTTCTGCTGCGGTGGCTCTTGCTTTCCATGTGGCACACCACGTGGCTGGAGTTATGCAGGGTCCAAGTGAGGTTAAGATGACCTTCAAAGCACAAGCTGTCCTGGACATACGTCCTAACCACTTGCGAGAAGATTTGCAGCTTGGAATGTTGGATCATGTGGCAGAATGAGTAAATACAAACATTGCTACTTTTTAAACACTTCTGGCCTGGTGTCAAGGTCAGGCAAAGTTTGGCTAGGTGTCGCAGTGGGCTAAGGTGTCTTTGTTGGCCTAGGTGTTGCCATCGGCCAAGGTGTTGAGGTCTACCAAAGTCTATTTGTCGGTCCTCCAATGTCGCAAACTTTTGGAATCATGTCGTTCTTAATTCGTTTTTAATACATTTATACATATTTAATTGATAAATGTGGGTGTGTGTCCTACATATATATAAAGGGGGAAAGGGGGAATTCTGTCGTCAATAGGAAGAAGTTCATTTTGGAAAAAAAATATTTGCATATTAAAACTACATTAAGAGTAAATCCTTTACTGTATGACTATTATTTATGATGCTACCTATTAGCAATACCCATGGTCTTCGACCAAGCCCGCGGATTAGTAATAATGGACACTATTACTCTCTTGTTTGTCCATTGCAAGAATGTCTGATCTCCCGTGAAGATGGAAAAGGCAAGGCCCGAGATTCTTTCAAAGTTACAACAGTCTTTAATAGAGATATGTAGCCCCTGACTTGCTTGCATGCTTGATGTCCCTTTTTCCGTGAATATAAAACGCAATACTTTTGGTAATGGTACAGATGCGAGATTCAAAGATTGGTTCAAAAAATTCTTGATAACCACGGCAATCTGTGTAGTAGTATTACATCATATCAGCAAAGACAACCATCTTTCCAGGTATTGATCCATGCAAAATCCTCATCTTTAAAAAGTTGACTTTTTTTATTGAAATATTGCTTTTTTTTCATTTCACTATCGCGATTTCCCAAAAAATCTTCCTCCAAAAAAATATTTTGAAAAAATGCATCCTTCGAAGTATTTGTTTCTGGCAATGAAACTTCCGGAACTGAACTGTCCGGAAGCTGAAATTCTGAAAAATGGGCCTATTATAACCTGGACATTGTCGAGAGCTGCCCGTTGGTACCAAAATTGCCGGAATCGGTCCAGAAACGAAGGAGGAGTTGCGTGACATCTAAAAAACCATTTCATTTTTATATTATAGACTAGCAATACCCATGGTCTTCGACCAAGCCCGTGGATTGGTAATAATGGACACTATCACTCTCTTGTTTGTCCATTGCAAGAATGTCTGATCTCCCGTGAAGATGGAAAAGGCAAGGCCCGAGATTCTTTCAAAGTTACAACAGTCTTTAATAGAGATACGTAGCCCCTGACTTGCTTGCATGCTTGATGTCCCTTTTTCCACGGCAATCTGTGTAGTAGTATTACATCATATCAGCAAAAACAACCATCTTTCCAGGTCTTGATCCATGCAAAATCCTCATCTTTCAAAAGTTGACTTTTTTTATTGAAATATTGCTTTTTTTTCATTTCACTATCGCGATTTCCCAAAAAATCTTCCTCCAAAAAAATATTTTGAAAAAATGCATCCTTCGAAGTATTTGTTTCCGGCAATGAAACTTCCGGAACTGATCTGTCCGGAAGCTGAAATTCTGAAAAATGGCCCTGGTACGACGTGGTCATTGTCGAGAGCTGTCCGTTGGTACCAAAATCGCCGGAATCGGTCCAGAAACGGCGGAGGAGTTGCGTGACATCGTAAAAACCATTCCATTTTTATATTATAGATAATGATAAAAAAAAGCCCGTCGACTTTGACTAGTAGGAATTAAAAATCGGAGACGTCACATACGATAATATAACTATAATAACAATTATAGTACAACTCTTTTGACGTTTACCATATGAAGCATAAATATGCTCAAAAATGAACCGTTTCTGAGATATCGGCGATTCAAAAAATGCACTTTTTTTGAAAAAAAATCCGTTTTCATTTTTTTTATTAAAACAAACAAAGAACAAAGAACAAAAAACAAAAAACAAACAAAGTCAAACTGGCTTTTTTATTGCAAACGAGGAAGTACCTAAGAATAAGCAAAAATAATGAATATATTTTTATCAGGTTGGTGCTGCGACTCGTCTTTGCAAACAAAATGTTGTCCAGCAGGAGCTAGGCAGGTTTCTGCAGATGCCCACGTTGCAGCGCTCTCTCTCGGAAACGTCAAAAAGGACCTGCATATAGGCGGTCCTTTTTGACGCTTCCGAGAGAGAGCGCACTGTAAGTACTACTTGTATGTGTTTTTTATTTTGTGAAAAAAGCTATTATTCACGTTTATTGGTTGCGGTTGTACTGACGAAGATGTGTTTCAATGCATTCTAATTGTCTCAAGACACTGTGGTGTAGTGGTTAAGGGACTTGCCACTTGAACAGGAGGGCCTAGGTTCAATTCCCAGTGCAGGTGCATTTTTCTGCTTTGAGTTTTGTTGTGTAAACGATTGGTAGATTAACAAGGGGATTGTTTGGATGTTTTGGTTGTTTGGTTGTTACCTCAAAAAGAAGATGATGCTACTTTTTTCAAGGTAAGAAAAATATTTTTTTTTTTTATTTAAGGACCTTCATCACCTGAATATTATGGTCCCAATTGCAGCTACAGTTCAGGGCTTTTTGATGATGTCAGTTGGAGATGTAGTGGACTTTAAAGATGGCAACAACAGTGCCCTCCCTCAACGTTGAAACAAGTTGACAACAAGACTATTTGTATGGACACATCAAGCAACAATTCAAGGGCTTGGAAACGGTGGAAATCCCTGTCTCTGAGTACATGCATTTTATGGAGATCCATACCATCAATTCCATTGGATTTCACAATTGACAGGATCGTACTACACACCAAAAACACGCATCAAAAGTTGCCACAAATAGGCAATGTCAAAAGAAACTTAAAAGAACAAAATGATAAAAGTTGCCACAAATAGGCACCATTAAAAGAAACTTAAAAGAACAAAATGATAAAAGTTGCCACAAATAGGCAATGTCAAAAAAAACTTAAAAGAACAAAATGATAAAAGTTGCCACAAATAGGCAATGTCAAAAGAAACTTAAAAGAACAAAATGATAAAAGTTGCCACAAATAGGCAATGTCAAAAAAAACTTAAAAGAACAAAATGATAAAAGTTGCCACAAATAGGCAATGTCAAAAAAAACTTAAAGGAACAAAATGATAAAAGTTGCCACAAATAGGCAATGTCAAAAAAAACTTAAAGGAACAAAATGATAAAAGTTGCCACAAATAGGCAATGTCAAAAGAAACTAAAAAAACCAAAATGATAAAAGTTGCCACAAATAGGCAATGTCAAAAGAAACTTAAAAGAACAAAATGATAAAAGTTGCCACAAATAGGCAATGTCAAAAGAAACTTAAAAGAACAAAATGATAAAAGTTGCCACAAATAGGCAATGTCAAAAGAAACTTAAAAGAACAAAATGATAAAAGTTGCCACAAATAGGCAATGTCAAAAGAAACTTAAAAGAACAAAATGATAAAAGTTGCCACAAATAGGCAATGTCAAAAGAAACTTAAAAGAACAAAATGATAAAAGTTGCCACAAATAGGCACTATTAAAAGAAACTAAAAAAACCAAAATGATAAAAGTTGCCAGAAATAGGCAATGTCAAAAGAAACTTAAAAGATCAAAATGATAAAAGTTGCCACAAATAGGCAATGTCAAAAAAAACTTAAAGGAACAAAATGATAAAAGTTGCCACAAATAGGCAATGTCAAAAGAAACTTAAAAGAACAAAATGATAAAAGTTGCCACAAATAGGCAATGTCAAAAAAAAACTTAAAGGAACAAAATGATAAAAGTTGCCACAAATAGGCAATGTCAAAAAAAACTTAAAGGAACAAAATGATAAAAGTTGCCACAAATAGGCAATGTCAAAAGAAACTAAAAAAACCAAAATGATAAAAGTTGCCACAAATAGGCAATGTCAAAAGAAACTTAAAAGAACAAAATGATAAAAGTTGCCACAAATAGGCAATGTCAAAAGAAACTTAAAAGAACAAAATGATAAAAGTTGCCACAAATAGGCAATGTCAAAAGAAACTTAAAAGAACAAAATGATAAAAGTTGCCACAAATAGGCAATGTCAAAAGAAACTTAAAAGAACAAAATGATAAAAGTTGCCACAAATAGGCAATGTCAAAAGAAACTTAAAAGAACAAAATGATAAAAGTTGCCACAAATAGGCACTATTAAAAGAAACTAAAAAAACCAAAATGATAAAAGTTGCCAGAAATAGGCAATGTCAAAAGAAACTTAAAAGATCAAAATGATAAAAGTTGCCACAAATAGGCAATGTCAAAAAAAACTTAAAGGAACAAAATGATAAAAGTTGCCACAAATAGGCAATGTCAAAAGAAACTTAAAAGATCAAAATGATAAAAGTTGCCACAAATAGGCAATGTCAAAAGAAACTAAAAAACCAAAATGATAAAAGTTGCCAGAAATAGGCACTATTAAAAGAAACTAAAAAAACCAAAATGATAAAAGTTGCCAATAGGCAATGTCAAAAGAAACTAAAAAAACCAAAATGATAAAAGTTGCCACAAATAGGCAATGTCAAAAGAAACTTAAAAGAACAAAATGATAAAAGTTGCCACAAATAGGCACTATTAAAAGAAACTTAAAAGAACAAAATGATAAAAGTTGCCACAAATAGGCAATGTCAAAAAAAACTTAAAAGAACAAAATGATAAAAGTTGCCACAAATAGGCACCATTAAAAGAAACTTAAAAGAACAAAATGATAAAAGTTGCCACAAATAGGCAATGTCAAAAAAAACTTAAAAGAACAAAATGATAAAAGTTGCCACAAATAGGCAATGTCAAAAGAAACTTAAAAGAACAAAATGATAAAAGTTGCCACAAATAGGCAATGTCAAAAAAAACTTAAAAGAACAAAATGATAAAAGTTGCCACAAATAGGCAATGTCAAAAAAAACTTAAAGGAACAAAATGATAAAAGTTGCCACAAATAGGCAATGTCAAAAAAAACTTAAAGGAACAAAATGATAAAAGTTGCCACAAATAGGCAATGTCAAAAGAAACTAAAAAAACCAAAATGATAAAAGTTGCCACAAATAGGCAATGTCAAAGAAACTTAAAAGAACAAAATGATAAAAGTTGCCACAAATAGGCAATGTCAAAAGAAACTTAAAAGAACAAAATGATAAAAGTTGCCACAAATAGGCAATGTCAAAAGAAACTTAAAAGAACAAAATGATAAAAGTTGCCACAAATAGGCAATGTCAAAAGAAACTTAAAAGAACAAAATGATAAAAGTTGCCACAAATAGGCAATGTCAAAAGAAACTTAAAAGAACAAAATGATAAAAGTTGCCACAAATAGGCACTATTAAAAGAAACTAAAAAAACCAAAATGATAAAAGTTGCCAGAAATAGGCAATGTCAAAAGAAACTTAAAAGATCAAAATGATAAAAGTTGCCACAAATAGGCAATGTCAAAAAAAAACTTAAAGGAACAAAATGATAAAAGTTGCCACAAATAGGCAATGTCAAAAGAAACTTAAAAGATCAAAATGATAAAAGTTGCCAGAAATAGGCACTATTAAAAGAAACTAAAAAAACCAAAATGATAAAAGTTGCCACAAATAGGCAATGTCAAAAGAAACTAAAAAAACCAAAATGATAAAAGTTGCCACAAATAGGCAATGTCAAAAGAAACTTAAAAGAACAAAATGATAAAAGTTGCCACAAATAGGCACTATTAAAAGAAACTTAAAAGAACAAAATGATAAAAGTTGCCACAAATAGGCAATGTAAAAAAAAACTTAAAGGAACAAAATGATAAAAGTTGCCACAAATAGGCAATGTCAAAAGAAACTTAAAAGAACAAAATGATAAAAGTTGCCACAAATAGGCAATGTCAAAAGAAACTTAAAAGAACAAAATGATAAAAGTTGCCACAAATAGGCAATGTCAAAAGAAACTTAAAAGAACAAAATGATAAAAGTTGCCACAAATAGGCAATGTCAAAAGAAACTTAAAAGAACAAAATGATAAAAGTTGCCACAAATAGGCAATGTCAAAAGAAACTTAAAAGAACAAAATGATAAAAGTTGCCACAAATAGGCAATGTCAAAAGAAACTAAAAAAACCAAAATGATAAAAGTTGCCAGAAATAGGCACTATTAAAAGAAACTAAAAAAACCAAAATGATAAAAGTTGCCACAAATAGGCAATGTCAAAAGAAACTAAAAAAACCAAAATGATAAAAGTTGCCACAAATAGGCAATGTCAAAAGAAACTTAAAAGAACAAAATGATAAAAGTTGCCACAAATAGGCACTATTAAAAGAAACTTAAAAAAACAAAATGATAAAAGTTGCCACAAATAGGCAATGTAAAAAAAAAACTTAAAGGAACAAAATGATAAAAGTTGCCACAAATAGGCAATGTCAAAAGAAACTTAAAAGAACAAAATGATAAAAGTTGCCACAAATAGGCAATGTAAAAAAAAAAACTTAAAGGAACAAAATGATAAAAGTTGCCACAAATAGGCAATGTCAAAAGAAACTTAAAAGAACAAAATGATAAAAGTTGCCACAAATAGGCAATGTCAAAAGAAACTTAAAAGAACAAAATGATAAAAGTTGCCACAAATAGGCAATGTCAAAAGAAACTTAAAAGATCAAAATGATAAAAGTTGCCACAAATAGGCAATGTCAAAAAAAACTTAAAGGAACAAAATGATAAAAGTTGCCACAAATAGGCAATGTCAAAAGAAACTTAAAAGATCAAAATGATAAAAGTTGCCACAAATAGGCAATGTCAAAAAAAACTTAAAGGAACAAAATGATAAAAGTTGCCACAAATAGGCAATGTCAAAAGAAACTTAAAAGATCAAAATGATAAAAGTTGCCACAAATAGGCAATGTCAAAAGAAACTAAAAAAACCAAAATGATAAAAGTTGCCAGAAATAGGCACTATTAAAAGAAACTAAAAAAACCAAAATGATAAAAGTTGCCACAAATAGGCAATGTCAAAAGAAACTTAAAAGAACAAAATGATAAAAGTTGCCACAAATAGGCAATGTAAAAAAAAAACTTAAAAGATCAAAATGATAAAAGTTGCCACAAATAGGCAATGTCAAAAGAAACTTAAAAGAACAAAATGATAAAAGTTGCCACAAATAGGCAATGTCAAAAGAAACTTAAAAGAACAAAATGATAAAAGTTGCCACAAATAGGCAATGTCAAAAGAAACTTAAAAGAACAAAATGATAAAAGTTGCCACAAATAGGCAATGTCAAAAGAAACTTAAAGGAACAAAATGATAAAAGTTGCCACAAATAGGCAATGTCAAAAAAAACTTAAAGGAACAAAATGATAAAAGTTGCCACAAATAGGCAATGTCAAAAGAAACTAAAAAAACCAAAATGATAAAAGTTGCCAGAAATAGGCACTATTAAAAGAAACTAAAAAAACCAAAATGATAAAAGTTGCCACAAATAGGCAATGTCAAAAGAAACTAAAAAGAACAAAATGATAAAAGTTGCCACAAATAGGCAATGTCAAAAGAAACTTAAAAGAACAAAATGATAAAAGTTGCCACAAATAGGCAATGTCAAAAGAAACTTAAAAGAACAAAATGATAAAAGTTGCCACAAATAGGCAATGTCAAAAGAAACTAAAAAAACCAAAATGATAAAAGTTGCCAGAAATAGGCACTATTAAAAGAAACTAAAAAAACCAAAATGATAAAAGTTGCCACAAATAGGCAATGTCAAAAGAAACTAAAAAGAACAAAATGATAAAAGTTGCCACAAATAGGCAATGTCAAAAGAAACTTAAAAGAACAAAATGATAAAAGTTGCCACAAATAGGCAATGTCAAAAGAAACTTAAAAGAACAAAATGATAAAAGTTGCCACAAATAGGCAATGTCAAAAGAAACTTAAAAGAACAAAATGATAAAAGTTGCCACAAATAGGCAATGTCAAAAGAAACTTAAAAGAACAAAATGATAAAAGTTGCCACAAATAGGCAATGTCAAAAGAAACTTAAAAGAACAAAATGATAAAAGTTGCCACAAATAGGCAATGTCAAAAGAAACTAAAAAAACCAAAATGATAAAAGTTGCCAGAAATAGGCACTATTAAAAGAAACTAAAAAAACCAAAATGATAAAAGTTGCCACAAATAGGCAATGTCAAAAGAAACTAAAAAGAACAAAATGATAAAAGTTGCCACAAATAGGCAATGTCAAAAGAAACTTAAAAGAACAAAATGATAAAAGTTGCCACAAATAGGCAATGTCAAAAAAAACTTAAAGGAACAAAATGATAAAAGTTGCCACAAATAGGCAATGTCAAAAGAAACTAAAAAAACCAAAATGATAAAAGTTGCCAGAAATAGGCACTATTAAAAGAAACTAAAAAAACCAAAATGATAAAAGTTGCCACAAATAGGCAATGTCAAAAGAAACTAAAAAGAACAAAATGATAAAAGTTGCCACAAATAGGCAATGTCAAAAAAGAAACTTAAAAGAACAAAATGATAAAAGTTGCCACAAATAGGCAATGTCAAAAGAAACTTAAAAGAACAAAATGATAAAAGTTGCCACAAATAGGCACTATTAAAAGAGACTAAAAAAACCAAAATGATAAAAGTTGCCAGAAATAGGCAATGTCAAAAGAAACTTAAAAGAACAAAATGATAAAAGTTGCCACAAATAGGCAATGTCAAAAGAAACTTAAAAGAACAAAATGATAAAAGTTGCCACAAATAGGCACTATTAAAAGAGACTAAAAAAACCAAAATGATAAAAGTTGCCAGAAATAGGCAATGTCAAAAGAAACTTAAAAGAACAAAATGATAAAAGTTGCCACAAATAGGCAATGTCAAAAAAAACTAAAAAAACCAAAATGATAAAAGTTGCCAGAAATAGGCACTATTAAAAGAAACTAAAAAAACCAAAATGATAAAAGTTGCCACAAATAGGCAATGTCA
>CAXHLB010000605.1:0-56315 GCA_964017235.1 Sabellastarte sp. h YS-2021 | reverse complement strand
ACATACAGGCGGTCATGTTTCCACCATAAACTAAAGCCAAGATATTAAAAATATTATGCTGCAATTTGCGCACCAAACACTGAGTGAATTACACCATAAAGGTGGAACAGCTTTGAGACGTACAGAGGAGTTAAACCCATGTCACATTGCTCTGTAACCTGCAATGGAGGGGTCTGGCTGCAATAAACCCATGTAGGCAGTGCGCCATTTTGGCGGCCTAACCAAGCCGAATATTGGGCTATAATGCTGCAACTTGGGCAAATTATTGGGGGAGTGGCACTAATAAATATAGAACAGCTTTGAGACTTACATCTGTGAAGGAAACTATTGTCGCAGGCTTTTACGACTGGTAGTGGGGTACACTGGTTGCAGTAAACTAGTATATACAGCGGGTCATGTTTCCACCATAACTAAGCCAAATATTAAAATATTATGCTGCAATTTGGACCAAACACTGAGTGAATTACACCAATAAAGGTGGAACAGCTTTGAGACGTACAGAGGAGTTAAACCCATGTCACATTGCTCTGTAACCTGCAATGGAGGGGTCTGGCTGCAATAAACCCATGTAGGCAGTGCGCCATTTTGGCGGCCTAACCAAGCCGAATATTGGGCTATAATGCTGCAACTTGGGCAAATTATTGGGGGAGTGGCACTAATAAATATAGAACAGCTTTGAGACTTACATCTGTGAAGGAACTCTTGTCGCAGGCTTTTACGACTGGTAGTGGGGTACACTGGTTGCAGTAAACTAGTATATACAGTGGGTCATGTTTCCACCATAACTAAGCCAAATATTAAAATATTATGCTGCAATTTGGACCAAACACTGAGTGAATTACACCAATAAAGGTGGAACAGCTTTGAGACGTACAGAGGAGTTAAACCCATGTCACATTGCTCTGTAACCTGCAATGGAGGGGTCTGGCTGCAATAAACCCATGTAGGCAGTGCGCCATTTTGGCGGCCTAACCAAGCCGAATATTGGGCTATAATGCTGCAACTTGGGCAAATTATTGGGGGAGTGGCACTAATAAATATAGAACAGCTTTGAGACTTACATCTGTGAAGGAAACTCTTGTCGCAGGCTTTTACGACTGGTAGTGGGGTACACTGGTTGCAGTAAACTAGTATATACAGCGGGTCATGTTTCCACCATAACTAAGCCAAATATTAAAATATTATGCTGCAATTTGGACCAAACACTGAGTGAATTACACCAATAAAGGTGGAACAGCTTTGAGACGTACAGAGGAGTTAAACCCATGTCACATTGCTCTGTAACCTGCAATGGAGGAGTCTGGCTGCAATAAACCCATGTAGGCAGTGCGCCATTTTGGCGGCCTAACCAAGCCGAATATTGGGCTATAATGCTGCAACTTGGGCAAATTATTGGGGGAGTGGCACTAATAAATATAGAACAGCTTTGAGACTTACATCTGTGAAGGAAACTCTTGTCGCAGGCTTTTACGACTGGTAGTGGGGTACACTGGTTGCAGTAAACTAGTACATACAGCGGGTCATGTTTCCACCATAACTAAGCCAAATATTAAAATATTATGCTGCAATTTGGACCAAACACTGAGTGAATTACACCAATAAAGGTGGAACAGCTTTGAGACGTACAGAGGAGTTAAACCCATGTCACATTGCTCTGTAACCTGCAATGGAGGGGTCTGGCTGCAATAAACCCATGTAGGCAGTGCGCCATTTTGGCGGCCTAACCAAGCCGAATATTGGGCTATAATGCTGCAACTTGGGCAAATTATTGGGGGAGTGGCACTAATAAATATAGAACAGCTTTGAGACTTACATCTGTGAAGGAAACTATTGTCGCAGGCTTTTACGACTGGTAGTGGGGTACATTGGTTGCAGTAAACTAGTATATACAGCGGGTCATGTTTCCACCATAACTAAGCCAAATATTAAAATATTATGCTGCAATTTGGACCAAACACTGAGTGAATTACACCAATAAAGGTGGAACAGCTTTGAGACGTACAGAGGAGTTAAACCCATGTCACATTGCTCTGTAACCTGCAATGGAGGGGTCTGGCTGCAATAAACCCATGTAGGCAGTGCGCCATTTTGGCGGCCTAACCAAGCCGAATATTGGGCTATAATGCTGCAACTTGGGCAAATTATTGGGGGAGTGGCACTAATAAATATAGAACAGCTTTGAGACTTACATCTGTGAAGGAAACTATTGTCGCAGGCTTTTACGACTGGTAGTGGGGTACACTGGTTGCAGTAAACTAGTATATACAGCGGGTCATGTTTCCACCATAACTAAGCCAAATATTAAAATATTATGCTGCAATTTGGACCAAACACTGAGTGAATTACACCAATAAAGGTGGAACAGCTTTGAGACGTACAGAGGAGTTAAACCCATGTCACATTGCTCTGTAACCTGCAATGGAGGGGTCTGGCTGCAATAAACCCATGTAGGCAGTGCGCCATTTTGGCGGCCTAACCAAGCCGAATATTGGGCTATAATGCTGCAACTTGGGCAAATTATTGGGGGAGTGGCACTAATAAATATAGAACAGCTTTGAGACTTACATCTGTGAAGGAAACTATTGTCGCAGGCTTTTACGACTGGTAGTGGGGTACACTGGTTGCAGTAAACTAGTATATACAGTGGGTCATGTTTCCACCATAACTAAGCCAAATATTAAAATATTATGCTGCAATTTGGACCAAACACTGAGTGAATTACACCAATAAAGGTGGAACAGCTTTGAGACGTACAGAGGAGTTAAACCCATGTCACATTGCTCTGTAACCTGCAATGGAGGGGTCTGGCTGCAATAAACCCATGTAGGCAGTGCGCCATTTTGGCGGCCTAACCAAGCCGAATATTGGGCTATAATGCTGCAACTTGGGCAAATTATTGGGGGAGTGGCACTAATAAATATAGAACAGCTTTGAGACTTACATCTGTGAAGGAAACTCTTGTCGCAGGCTTTTACGACTGGTAGTGGGGTACACTGGTTGCAGTAAACTAGTACATACAGCGGGTCATGTTTCCACCATAACTAAGCCAAATATTAAAATATTATGCTGCAATTTGGACCAAACACTGAGTGAATTACACCAATAAAGGTGGAACAGCTTTGAGACGTACAGAGGAGTTAAACCCATGTCACATTGCTCTGTAACCTGCAATGGAGGGGTCTGGCTGCAATAAACCCATGTAGGCAGTGCGCCATTTTGGCGGCCTAACCAAGCCGAATATTGGGCTATAATGCTGCAACTTGGGCAAATTATTGGGGGAGTGGCACTAATAAATATAGAACAGCTTTGAGACTTACATCTGTGAAGGAAACTCTTGTCGCAGGCTTTTACGACTGGTAGTGGGGTACACTGGTTGCAGTAAACTAGTACATACAGCGGGTCATGTTTCCACCATAACTAAGCCAAATATTAAAATATTATGCTGCAATTTGGACCAAACACTGAGTGAATTACACCAATAAAGGTGGAACAGCTTTGAGACGTACAGAGGAGTTAAACCCATGTCACATTGCTCTGTAACCTGCAATGGAGGGGTCTGGCTGCAATAAACCCATGTAGGCAGTGCGCCATTTTGGCGGCCTAACCAAGCCGAATATTGGGCTATAATGCTGCAACTTGGGCAAATTATTGGGGGAGTGGCACTAATAAATATAGAACAGCTTTGAGACTTACATCTGTGAAGGAAACTATTGTCGCAGGCTTTTACGACTGGTAGTGGGGTACACTGGTTGCAGTAAACTAGTATATACAGCGGGTCATGTTTCCACCATAACTAAGCCAAATATTAAAATATTATGCTGCAATTTGGACCAAACACTGAGTGAATTACACCAATAAAGGTGGAACAGCTTTGAGACGTACAGAGGAGTTAAACCCATGTCACATTGCTCTGTAACCTGCAATGGAGGGGTCTGGCTGCAATAAACCCATGTAGGCAGTGCGCCATTTTGGCGGCCTAACCAAGCCGAATATTGGGCTATAATGCTGCAACTTGGGCAAATTATTGGGGGAGTGGCACTAATAAATATAGAACAGCTTTGAGACTTACATCTGTGAAGGAAACTATTGTCGCAGGCTTTTACGACTGGTAGTGGGGTACACTGGTTGCAGTAAACTAGTATATACAGTGGGTCATGTTTCCACCATAACTAAGCCAAATATTAAAATATTATGCTGCAATTTGGACCAAACACTGAGTGAATTACACCAATAAAGGTGGAACAGCTTTGAGACGTACAGAGGAGTTAAACCCATGTCACATTGCTCTGTAACCTGCAATGGAGGGGTCTGGCTGCAATAAACCCATGTAGGCAGTGCGCCATTTTGGCGGCCTAACCAAGCCGAATATTGGGCTATAATGCTGCAACTTGGGCAAATTATTGGGGGAGTGGCACTAATAAATATAGAACAGCTTTGAGACTTACATCTGTGAAGGAAACTCTTGTCGCAGGCTTTTACGACTGGTAGTGGGGTACACTGGTTGCAGTAAACTAGTATATACAGCGGGTCATGTTTCCACCATAACTAAGCCAAATATTAAAATATTATGCTGCAATTTGGACCAAACACTGAGTGAATTACACCAATAAAGGTGGAACAGCTTTGAGACGTACAGAGGAGTTAAACCCATGTCACATTGCTCTGTAACCTGCAATGGAGGAGTCTGGCTGCAATAAACCCATGTAGGCAGTGCGCCATTTTGGCGGCCTAACCAAGCCGAATATTGGGCTATAATGCTGCAACTTGGGCAAATTATTGGGGGAGTGGCACTAATAAATATAGAACAGCTTTGAGACTTACATCTGTGAAGGAAACTCTTGTCGCAGGCTTTTACGACTGGTAGTGGGGTACACTGGTTGCAGTAAACTAGTATATACAGCGGGTCATGTTTCCACCATAACTAAGCCAAATATTAAAATATTATGCTGCAATTTGGACCAAACACTGAGTGAATTACACCAATAAAGGTGGAACAGCTTTGAGACGTACAGAGGAGTTAAACCCATGTCACATTGCTCTGTAACCTGCAATGGAGGAGTCTGGCTGCAATAAACCCATGTAGGCAGTGCGCCATTTTGGCGGCCTAACCAAGCCGAATATTGGGCTATAATGCTGCAACTTGGGCAAATTATTGGGGGAGTGGCACTAATAAATATAGAACAGCTTTGAGACTTACATCTGTGAAGGAAACTCTTGTCGCAGGCTTTTACGACTGGTAGTGGGGTACACTGGTTGCAGTAAACTAGTACATACAGCGGGTCATGTTTCCACCATAACTAAGCCAAATATTAAAATATTATGCTGCAATTTGGACCAAACACTGAGTGAATTACACCAATAAAGGTGGAACAGCTTTGAGACGTACAGAGGAGTTAAACCCATGTCACATTGCTCTGTAACCTGCAATGGAGGGGTCTGGCTGCAATAAACCCATGTAGGCAGTGCGCCATTTTGGCGGCCTAACCAAGCCGAATATTGGGCTATAATGCTGCAACTTGGGCAAATTATTGGGGGAGTGGCACTAATAAATATAGAACAGCTTTGAGACTTACATCTGTGAAGGAAACTATTGTCGCAGGCTTTTACGACTGGTAGTGGGGTACATTGGTTGCAGTAAACTAGTATATACAGCGGGTCATGTTTCCACCATAACTAAGCCAAATATTAAAATATTATGCTGCAATTTGGACCAAACACTGAGTGAATTACACCAATAAAGGTGGAACAGCTTTGAGACGTACAGAGGAGTTAAACCCATGTCACATTGCTCTGTAACCTGCAATGGAGGGGTCTGGCTGCAATAAACCCATGTAGGCAGTGCGCCATTTTGGCGGCCTAACCAAGCCGAATATTGGGCTATAATGCTGCAACTTGGGCAAATTATTGGGGGAGTGGCACTAATAAATATAGAACAGCTTTGAGACTTACATCTGTGAAGGAAACTATTGTCGCAGGCTTTTACGACTGGTAGTGGGGTACACTGGTTGCAGTAAACTAGTATATACAGCGGGTCATGTTTCCACCATAACTAAGCCAAATATTAAAATATTATGCTGCAATTTGGACCAAACACTGAGTGAATTACACCAATAAAGGTGGAACAGCTTTGAGACGTACAGAGGAGTTAAACCCATGTCACATTGCTCTGTAACCTGCAATGGAGGGGTCTGGCTGCAATAAACCCATGTAGGCAGTGCGCCATTTTGGCGGCCTAACCAAGCCGAATATTGGGCTATAATGCTGCAACTTGGGCAAATTATTGGGGGAGTGGCACTAATAAATATAGAACAGCTTTGAGACTTACATCTGTGAAGGAAACTATTGTCGCAGGCTTTTACGACTGGTAGTGGGGTACACTGGTTGCAGTAAACTAGTATATACAGTGGGTCATGTTTCCACCATAACTAAGCCAAATATTAAAATATTATGCTGCAATTTGGACCAAACACTGAGTGAATTACACCAATAAAGGTGGAACAGCTTTGAGACGTACAGAGGAGTTAAACCCATGTCACATTGCTCTGTAACCTGCAATGGAGGGGTCTGGCTGCAATAAACCCATGTAGGCAGTGCGCCATTTTGGCGGCCTAACCAAGCCGAATATTGGGCTATAATGCTGCAACTTGGGCAAATTATTGGGGGAGTGGCACTAATAAATATAGAACAGCTTTGAGACTTACATCTGTGAAGGAAACTCTTGTCGCAGGCTTTTACGACTGGTAGTGGGGTACACTGGTTGCAGTAAACTAGTACATACAGCGGGTCATGTTTCCACCATAACTAAGCCAAATATTAAAATATTATGCTGCAATTTGGACCAAACACTGAGTGAATTACACCAATAAAGGTGGAACAGCTTTGAGACGTACAGAGGAGTTAAACCCATGTCACATTGCTCTGTAACCTGCAATGGAGGGGTCTGGCTGCAATAAACCCATGTAGGCAGTGCGCCATTTTGGCGGCCTAACCAAGCCGAATATTGGGCTATAATGCTGCAACTTGGGCAAATTATTGGGGGAGTGGCACTAATAAATATAGAACAGCTTTGAGACTTACATCTGTGAAGGAAACTATTGTCGCAGGCTTTTACGACTGGTAGTGGGGTACACTGGTTGCAGTAAACTAGTATATACAGCGGGTCATGTTTCCACCATAACTAAGCCAAATATTAAAATATTATGCTGCAATTTGGACCAAACACTGAGTGAATTACACCAATAAAGGTGGAACAGCTTTGAGACGTACAGAGGAGTTAAACCCATGTCACATTGCTCTGTAACCTGCAATGGAGGGGTCTGGCTGCAATAAACCCATGTAGGCAGTGCGCCATTTTGGCGGCCTAACCAAGCCGAATATTGGGCTATAATGCTGCAACTTGGGCAAATTATTGGGGGAGTGGCACTAATAAATATAGAACAGCTTTGAGACTTACATCTGTGAAGGAAACTATTGTCGCAGGCTTTTACGACTGGTAGTGGGGTACACTGGTTGCAGTAAACTAGTATATACAGTGGGTCATGTTTCCACCATAACTAAGCCAAATATTAAAATATTATGCTGCAATTTGGACCAAACACTGAGTGAATTACACCAATAAAGGTGGAACAGCTTTGAGACGTACAGAGGAGTTAAACCCATGTCACATTGCTCTGTAACCTGCAATGGAGGAGTCTGGCTGCAATAAACCCATGTAGGCAGTGCGCCATTTTGGCGGCCTAACCAAGCCGAATATTGGGCTATAATGCTGCAACTTGGGCAAATTATTGGGGGAGTGGCACTAATAAATATAGAACAGCTTTGAGACTTACATCTGTGAAGGAAACTCTTGTCGCAGGCTTTTACGACTGGTAGTGGGGTACACTGGTTGCAGTAAACTAGTACATACAGCGGGTCATGTTTCCACCATAACTAAGCCAAATATTAAAATATTATGCTGCAATTTGGACCAAACACTGAGTGAATTACACCAATAAAGGTGGAACAGCTTTGAGACGTACAGAGGAGTTAAACCCATGTCACATTGCTCTGTAACCTGCAATGGAGGGGTCTGGCTGCAATAAACCCATGTAGGCAGTGCGCCATTTTGGCGGCCTAACCAAGCCGAATATTGGGCTATAATGCTGCAACTTGGGCAAATTATTGGGGGAGTGGCACTAATAAATATAGAACAGCTTTGAGACTTACATCTGTGAAGGAAACTATTGTCGCAGGCTTTTACGACTGGTAGTGGGGTACACTGGTTGCAGTAAACTAGTATATACAGCGGGTCATGTTTCCACCATAACTAAGCCAAATATTAAAATATTATGCTGCAATTTGGACCAAACACTGAGTGAATTACACCAATAAAGGTGGAACAGCTTTGAGACGTACAGAGGAGTTAAACCCATGTCACATTGCTCTGTAACCTGCAATGGAGGGGTCTGGCTGCAATAAACCCATGTAGGCAGTGCGCCATTTTGGCGGCCTAACCAAGCCGAATATTGGGCTATAATGCTGCAACTTGGGCAAATTATTGGGGGAGTGGCACTAATAAATATAGAACAGCTTTGAGACTTACATCTGTGAAGGAAACTATTGTCGCAGGCTTTTACGACTGGTAGTGGGGTACACTGGTTGCAGTAAACTAGTATATACAGTGGGTCATGTTTCCACCATAACTAAGCCAAATATTAAAATATTATGCTGCAATTTGGACCAAACACTGAGTGAATTACACCAATAAAGGTGGAACAGCTTTGAGACGTACAGAGGAGTTAAACCCATGTCACATTGCTCTGTAACCTGCAATGGAGGAGTCTGGCTGCAATAAACCCATGTAGGCAGTGCGCCATTTTGGCGGCCTAACCAAGCCGAATATTGGGCTATAATGCTGCAACTTGGGCAAATTATTGGGGGAGTGGCACTAATAAATATAGAACAGCTTTGAGACTTACATCTGTGAAGGAAACTCTTGTCGCAGGCTTTTACGACTGGTAGTGGGGTACACTGGTTGCAGTAAACTAGTACATACAGCGGGTCATGTTTCCACCATAACTAAGCCAAATATTAAAATATTATGCTGCAATTTGGACCAAACACTGAGTGAATTACACCAATAAAGGTGGAACAGCTTTGAGACGTACAGAGGAGTTAAACCCATGTCACATTGCTCTGTAACCTGCAATGGAGGGGTCTGGCAGCAATAAACCCATGTAGGCAGTGCGCCATTTTGGCGGCCTAACCAAGCCGAATATTGGGCTATAATGCTGCAACTTGGGCAAATTATTGGGGGAGTGGCACTAATAAATATAGAACAGCTTTGAGACTTACATCTGTGAAGGAAACTATTGTCGCAGGCTTTTACGACTGGTAGTGGGGTACACTGGTTGCAGTAAACTAGTATATACAGCGGGTCATGTTTCCACCATAACTAAGCCAAATATTAAAATATTATGCTGCAATTTGGACCAAACACTGAGTGAATTACACCAATAAAGGTGGAACAGCTTTGAGACGTACAGAGGAGTTAAACCCATGTCACATTGCTCTGTAACCTGCAATGGAGGGGTCTGGCTGCAATAAACCCATGTAGGCAGTGCGCCATTTTGGCGGCCTAACCAAGCCGAATATTGGGCTATAATGCTGCAACTTGGGCAAATTATTGGGGGAGTGGCACTAATAAATATAGAACAGCTTTGAGACTTACATCTGTGAAGGAAACTATTGTCGCAGGCTTTTACGACTGGTAGTGGGGTACACTGGTTGCAGTAAACTAGTATATACAGCGGGTCATGTTTCCACCATAACTAAGCCAAATATTAAAATATTATGCTGCAATTTGGACCAAACACTGAGTGAATTACACCAATAAAGGTGGAACAGCTTTGAGACGTACAGAGGAGTTAAACCCATGTCACATTGCTCTGTAACCTGCAATGGAGGGGTCTGGCTGCAATAAACCCATGTAGGCAGTGCGCCATTTTGGCGGCCTAACCAAGCCGAATATTGGGCTATAATGCTGCAACTTGGGCAAATTATTGGGGGAGTGGCACTAATAAATATAGAACAGCTTTGAGACTTACATCTGTGAAGGAAACTATTGTCGCAGGCTTTTACGACTGGTAGTGGGGTACACTGGTTGCAGTAAACTAGTATATACAGTGGGTCATGTTTCCACCATAACTAAGCCAAATATTAAAATATTATGCTGCAATTTGGACCAAACACTGAGTGAATTACACCAATAAAGGTGGAACAGCTTTGAGACGTACAGAGGAGTTAAACCCATGTCACATTGCTCTGTAACCTGCAATGGAGGGGTCTGGCTGCAATAAACCCATGTAGGCAGTGCGCCATTTTGGCGGCCTAACCAAGCCGAATATTGGGCTATAATGCTGCAACTTGGGCAAATTATTGGGGGAGTGGCACTAATAAATATAGAACAGCTTTGAGACTTACATCTGTGAAGGAAACTCTTGTCGCAGGCTTTTACGACTGGTAGTGGGGTACACTGGTTGCAGTAAACTAGTACATACAGCGGGTCATGTTTCCACCATAACTAAGCCAAATATTAAAATATTATGCTGCAATTTGGACCAAACACTGAGTGAATTACACCAATAAAGGTGGAACAGCTTTGAGACGTACAGAGGAGTTAAACCCATGTCACATTGCTCTGTAACCTGCAATGGAGGAGTCTGGCTGCAATAAACCCATGTAGGCAGTGCGCCATTTTGGCGGCCTAACCAAGCCGAATATTGGGCTATAATGCTGCAACTTGGGCAAATTATTGGGGGAGTGGCACTAATAAATATAGAACAGCTTTGAGACTTACATCTGTGAAGGAAACTCTTGTCGCAGGCTTTTACGACTGGTAGTGGGGTACACTGGTTGCAGTAAACTAGTACATACAGCGGGTCATGTTTCCACCATAACTAAGCCAAATATTAAAATATTATGCTGCAATTTGGACCAAACACTGAGTGAATTACACCAATAAAGGTGGAACAGCTTTGAGACGTACAGAGGAGTTAAACCCATGTCACATTGCTCTGTAACCTGCAATGGAGGGGTCTGGCTGCAATAAACCCATGTAGGCAGTGCGCCATTTTGGCGGCCTAACCAAGCCGAATATTGGGCTATAATGCTGCAACTTGGGCAAATTATTGGGGGAGTGGCACTAATAAATATAGAACAGCTTTGAGACTTACATCTGTGAAGGAAACTATTGTCGCAGGCTTTTACGACTGGTAGTGGGGTACACTGGTTGCAGTAAACTAGTATATACAGCGGGTCATGTTTCCACCATAACTAAGCCAAATATTAAAATATTATGCTGCAATTTGGACCAAACACTGAGTGAATTACACCAATAAAGGTGGAACAGCTTTGAGACGTACAGAGGAGTTAAACCCATGTCACATTGCTCTGTAACCTGCAATGGAGGAGTCTGGCTGCAATAAACCCATGTAGGCAGTGCGCCATTTTGGCGGCCTAACCAAGCCGAATATTGGGCTATAATGCTGCAACTTGGGCAAATTATTGGGGGAGTGGCACTAATAAATATAGAACAGCTTTGAGACTTACATCTGTGAAGGAAACTCTTGTCGCAGGCTTTTACGACTGGTAGTGGGGTACACTGGTTGCAGTAAACTAGTACATACAGCGGGTCATGTTTCCACCATAACTAAGCCAAATATTAAAATATTATGCTGCAATTTGGACCAAACACTGAGTGAATTACACCAATAAAGGTGGAACAGCTTTGAGACGTACAGAGGAGTTAAACCCATGTCACATTGCTCTGTAACCTGCAATGGAGGGGTCTGGCTGCAATAAACCCATGTAGGCAGTGCGCCATTTTGGCGGCCTAACCAAGCCGAATATTGGGCTATAATGCTGCAACTTGGGCAAATTATTGGGGGAGTGGCACTAATAAATATAGAACAGCTTTGAGACTTACATCTGTGAAGGAAACTCTTGTCGCAGGCTTTTACGACTGGTAGTGGGGTACACTGGTTGCAGTAAACTAGTATATACAGCGGGTCATGTTTCCACCATAACTAAGCCAAATATTAAAATATTATGCTGCAATTTGGACCAAACACTGAGTGAATTACACCAATAAAGGTGGAACAGCTTTGAGACGTACAGAGGAGTTAAACCCATGTCACATTGCTCTGTAACCTGCAATGGAGGAGTCTGGCTGCAATAAACCCATGTAGGCAGTGCGCCATTTTGGCGGCCTAACCAAGCCGAATATTGGGCTATAATGCTGCAACTTGGGCAAATTATTGGGGGAGTGGCACTAATAAATATAGAACAGCTTTGAGACTTACATCTGTGAAGGAAACTCTTGTCGCAGGCTTTTACGACTGGTAGTGGGGTACACTGGTTGCAGTAAACTAGTACATACAGCGGGTCATGTTTCCACCATAACTAAGCCAAATATTAAAATATTATGCTGCAATTTGGACCAAACACTGAGTGAATTACACCAATAAAGGTGGAACAGCTTTGAGACGTACAGAGGAGTTAAACCCATGTCACATTGCTCTGTAACCTGCAATGGAGGGGTCTGGCTGCAATAAACCCATGTAGGCAGTGCGCCATTTTGGCGGCCTAACCAAGCCGAATATTGGGCTATAATGCTGCAACTTGGGCAAATTATTGGGGGAGTGGCACTAATAAATATAGAACAGCTTTGAGACTTACATCTGTGAAGGAAACTATTGTCGCAGGCTTTTACGACTGGTAGTGGGGTACACTGGTTGCAGTAAACTAGTATATACAGCGGGTCATGTTTCCACCATAACTAAGCCAAATATTAAAATATTATGCTGCAATTTGGACCAAACACTGAGTGAATTACACCAATAAAGGTGGAACAGCTTTGAGACGTACAGAGGAGTTAAACCCATGTCACATTGCTCTGTAACCTGCAATGGAGGGGTCTGGCTGCAATAAACCCATGTAGGCAGTGCGCCATTTTGGCGGCCTAACCAAGCCGAATATTGGGCTATAATGCTGCAACTTGGGCAAATTATTGGGGGAGTGGCACTAATAAATATAGAACAGCTTTGAGACTTACATCTGTGAAGGAAACTATTGTCGCAGGCTTTTACGACTGGTAGTGGGGTACACTGGTTGCAGTAAACTAGTATATACAGTGGGTCATGTTTCCACCATAACTAAGCCAAATATTAAAATATTATGCTGCAATTTGGACCAAACACTGAGTGAATTACACCAATAAAGGTGGAACAGCTTTGAGACGTACAGAGGAGTTAAACCCATGTCACATTGCTCTGTAACCTGCAATGGAGGGGTCTGGCTGCAATAAACCCATGTAGGCAGTGCGCCATTTTGGCGGCCTAACCAAGCCGAATATTGGGCTATAATGCTGCAACTTGGGCAAATTATTGGGGGAGTGGCACTAATAAATATAGAACAGCTTTGAGACTTACATCTGTGAAGGAAACTCTTGTCGCAGGCTTTTACGACTGGTAGTGGGGTACACTGGTTGCAGTAAACTAGTACATACAGCGGGTCATGTTTCCACCATAACTAAGCCAAATATTAAAATATTATGCTGCAATTTGGACCAAACACTGAGTGAATTACATCAATAAAGGTGGAACAGCTTTGAGACGTACAGAGGAGTTAAACCCATGTCACATTGCTCTGTAACCTGCAATGGAGGAGTCTGGCTGCAATAAACCCATGTAGGCAGTGCGCCATTTTGGCGGCCTAACCAAGCCGAATATTGGGCTATAATGCTGCAACTTGGGCAAATTATTGGGGGAGTGGCACTAATAAATATAGAACAGCTTTGAGACTTACATCTGTGAAGGAAACTCTTGTCGCAGGCTTTTACGACTGGTAGTGGGGTACACTGGTTGCAGTAAACTAGTACATACAGCGGGTCATGTTTCCACCATAACTAAGGCAAATATTAAAATATTATGCTGCAATTTGGACCAAACACTGAGTGAATTACACCAATAAAGGTGGAACAGCTTTGAGACGTACAGAGGAGTTAAACCCATGTCACATTGCTCTGTAACCTGCAATGGAGGGGTCTGGCTGCAATAAACCCATGTAGGCAGTGCGCCATTTTGGCGGCCTAACCAAGCCGAATATTGGGCTATAATGCTGCAACTTGGGCAAATTATTGGGGGAGTGGCACTAATAAATATAGAACAGCTTTGAGACTTACATCTGTGAAGGAAACTATTGTCGCAGGCTTTTACGACTGGTAGTGGGGTACACTGGTTGCAGTAAACTAGTATATACAGCGGGTCATGTTTCCACCATAACTAAGCCAAATATTAAAATATTATGCTGCAATTTGGACCAAACACTGAGTGAATTACACCAATAAAGGTGGAACAGCTTTGAGACGTACAGAGGAGTTAAACCCATGTCACATTGCTCTGTAACCTGCAATGGAGGAGTCTGGCTGCAATAAACCCATGTAGGCAGTGCGCCATTTTGGCGGCCTAACCAAGCCGAATATTGGGCTATAATGCTGCAACTTGGGCAAATTATTGGGGGAGTGGCACTAATAAATATAGAACAGCTTTGAGACTTACATCTGTGAAGGAAACTCTTGTCGCAGGCTTTTACGACTGGTAGTGGGGTACACTGGTTGCAGTAAACTAGTACATACAGCGGGTCATGTTTCCACCATAACTAAGCCAAATATTAAAATATTATGCTGCAATTTGGACCAAACACTGAGTGAATTACACCAATAAAGGTGGAACAGCTTTGAGACGTACAGAGGAGTTAAACCCATGTCACATTGCTCTGTAACCTGCAATGGAGGGGTCTGGCTGCAATAAACCCATGTAGGCAGTGCGCCATTTTGGCGGCCTAACCAAGCCGAATATTGGGCTATAATGCTGCAACTTGGGCAAATTATTGGGGGAGTGGCACTAATAAATATAGATCAGCTTTGAGACTTACATCTGTGAAGGAAACTATTGTCGCAGGCTTTTACGACTGGTAGTGGGGTACACTGGTTGCAGTAAACTAGTATATACAGCGGGTCATGTTTCCACCATAACTAAGCCAAATATTAAAATATTATGCTGCAATTTGGACCAAACACTGAGTGAATTACACCAATAAAGGTGGAACAGCTTTGAGACGTACAGAGGAGTTAAACCCATGTCACATTGCTCTGTAACCTGCAATGGAGGGGTCTGGCTGCAATAAACCCATGTAGGCAGTGCGCCATTTTGGCGGCCTAACCAAGCCGAATATTGGGCTATAATGCTGCAACTTGGGCAAATTATTGGGGGAGTGGCACTAATAAATATAGAACAGCTTTGAGACTTACATCTGTGAAGGAAACTATTGTCGCAGGCTTTTACGACTGGTAGTGGGGTACACTGGTTGCAGTAAACTAGTATATACAGCGGGTCATGTTTCCACCATAACTAAGCCAAATATTAAAATATTATGCTGCAATTTGGACCAAACACTGAGTGAATTACACCAATAAAGGTGGAACAGCTTTGAGACGTACAGAGGAGTTAAACCCATGTCACATTGCTCTGTAACCTGCAATGGAGGGGTCTGGCTGCAATAAACCCATGTAGGCAGTGCGCCATTTTGGCGGCCTAACCAAGCCGAATATTGGGCTATAATGCTGCAACTTGGGCAAATTATTGGGGGAGTGGCACTAATAAATATAGAACAGCTTTGAGACTTACATCTGTGAAGGAAACTATTGTCGCAGGCTTTTACGACTGGTAGTGGGGTACACTGGTTGCAGTAAACTAGTATATACAGCGGGTCATGTTTCCACCATAACTAAGCCAAATATTAAAATATTATGCTGCAATTTGGACCAAACACTGAGTGAATTACACCAATAAAGGTGGAACAGCTTTGAGACGTACAGAGGAGTTAAACCCATGTCACATTGCTCTGTAACCTGCAATGGAGGGGTCTGGCTGCAATAAACCCATGTAGGCAGTGCGCCATTTTGGCGGCCTAACCAAGCCGAATATTGGGCTATAATGCTGCAACTTGGGCAAATTATTGGGGGAGTGGCACTAATAAATATAGAACAGCTTTGAGACTTACATCTGTGAAGGAAACTCTTGTCGCAGGCTTTTACGACTGGTAGTGGGGTACACTGGTTGCAGTAAACTAGTATATACAGCGGGTCATGTTTCCACCATAACTAAGCCAAATATTAAAATATTATGCTGCAATTTGGACCAAACACTGAGTGAATTACACCAATAAAGGTGGAACAGCTTTGAGACGTACAGAGGAGTTAAACCCATGTCACATTGCTCTGTAACCTGCAATGGAGGAGTCTGGCTGCAATAAACCCATGTAGGCAGTGCGCCATTTTGGCGGCCTAACCAAGCCGAATATTGGGCTATAATGCTGCAACTTGGGCAAATTATTGGGGGAGTGGCACTAATAAATATAGAACAGCTTTGAGACTTACATCTGTGAAGGAAACTCTTGTCGCAGGCTTTTACGACTGGTAGTGGGGTACACTGGTTGCAGTAAACTAGTACATACAGCGGGTCATGTTTCCACCATAACTAAGCCAAATATTAAAATATTATGCTGCAATTTGGACCAAACACTGAGTGAATTACACCAATAAAGGTGGAACAGCTTTGAGACGTACAGAGGAGTTAAACCCATGTCACATTGCTCTGTAACCTGCAATGGAGGGGTCTGGCTGCAATAAACCCATGTAGGCAGTGCGCCATTTTGGCGGCCTAACCAAGCCGAATATTGGGCTATAATGCTGCAACTTGGGCAAATTATTGGGGGAGTGGCACTAATAAATATAGAACAGCTTTGAGACTTACATCTGTGAAGGAAACTATTGTCGCAGGCTTTTACGACTGGTAGTGGGGTACATTGGTTGCAGTAAACTAGTATATACAGCGGGTCATGTTTCCACCATAACTAAGCCAAATATTAAAATATTATGCTGCAATTTGGACCAAACACTGAGTGAATTACACCAATAAAGGTGGAACAGCTTTGAGACGTACAGAGGAGTTAAACCCATGTCACATTGCTCTGTAACCTGCAATGGAGGGGTCTGGCTGCAATAAACCCATGTAGGCAGTGCGCCATTTTGGCGGCCTAACCAAGCCGAATATTGGGCTATAATGCTGCAACTTGGGCAAATTATTGGGGGAGTGGCACTAATAAATATAGAACAGCTTTGAGACTTACATCTGTGAAGGAAACTATTGTCGCAGGCTTTTACGACTGGTAGTGGGGTACACTGGTTGCAGTAAACTAGTATATACAGTGGGTCATGTTTCCACCATAACTAAGCCAAATATTAAAATATTATGCTGCAATTTGGACCAAACACTGAGTGAATTACACCAATAAAGGTGGAACAGCTTTGAGACGTACAGAGGAGTTAAACCCATGTCACATTGCTCTGTAACCTGCAATGGAGGGGTCTGGCTGCAATAAACCCATGTAGGCAGTGCGCCATTTTGGCGGCCTAACCAAGCCGAATATTGGGCTATAATGCTGCAACTTGGGCAAATTATTGGGGGAGTGGCACTAATAAATATAGAACAGCTTTGAGACTTACATCTGTGAAGGAAACTCTTGTCGCAGGCTTTTACGACTGGTAGTGGGGTACACTGGTTGCAGTAAACTAGTACATACAGCGGGTCATGTTTCCACCATAACTAAGCCAAATATTAAAATATTATGCTGCAATTTGGACCAAACACTGAGTGAATTACACCAATAAAGGTGGAACAGCTTTGAGACGTACAGAGGAGTTAAACCCATGTCACATTGCTCTGTAACCTGCAATGGAGGGGTCTGGCTGCAATAAACCCATGTAGGCAGTGTGCCATTTTGGCGGCCTAACCAAGCCGAATATTGGGCTATAATGCTGCAACTTGGGCAAATTATTGGGGGAGTGGCACTAATAAATATAGAACAGCTTTGAGACTTACATCTGTGAAGGAAACTATTGTCGCAGGCTTTTACGACTGGTAGTGGGGTACACTGGTTGCAGTAAACTAGTATATACAGCGGGTCATGTTTCCACCATAACTAAGCCAAATATTAAAATATTATGCTGCAATTTGGACCAAACACTGAGTGAATTACACCAATAAAGATGGAACAGCTTTGAGACGTACAGAGGAGTTAAACCCATGTCACATTGCTCTGTAACCTGCAATGGAGGGGTCTGGCTGCAATAAACCCATGTAGGCAGTGCGCCATTTTGGCGGCCTAACCAAGCCGAATATTGGGCTATAATGCTGCAACTTGGGCAAATTATTGGGGGAGTGGCACTAATAAATATAGAACAGCTTTGAGACTTACATCTGTGAAGGAAACTATTGTCGCAGGCTTTTACGACTGGTAGTGGGGTACACTGGTTGCAGTAAACTAGTATATACAGTGGGTCATGTTTCCACCATAACTAAGCCAAATATTAAAATATTATGCTGCAATTTGGACCAAACACTGAGTGAATTACACCAATAAAGGTGGAACAGCTTTGAGACGTACAGAGGAGTTAAACCCATGTCACATTGCTCTGTAACCTGCAATGGAGGGGTCTGGCTGCAATAAACCCATGTAGGCAGTGCGCCATTTTGGCGGCCTAACCAAGCCGAATATTGGGCTATAATGCTGCAACTTGGGCAAATTATTGGGGGAGTGGCACTAATAAATATAGAACAGCTTTGAGACTTACATCTGTGAAGGAAACTCTTGTCGCAGGCTTTTACGACTGGTAGTGGGGTACACTGGTTGCAGTAAACTAGTACATACAGCGGGTCATGTTTCCACCATAACTAAGCCAAATATTAAAATATTATGCTGCAATTTGGACCAAACACTGAGTGAATTACACCAATAAAGGTGGAACAGCTTTGAGACGTACAGAGGAGTTAAACCCATGTCACATTGCTCTGTAACCTGCAATGGAGGGGTCTGGCTGCAATAAACCCATGTAGGCAGTGCGCCATTTTGGCGGCCTAACCAAGCCGAATATTGGGCTATAATGCTGCAACTTGGGCAAATTATTGGGGGAGTGGCACTAATAAATATAGAACAGCTTTGAGACTTACATCTGTGAAGGAAACTATTGTCGCAGGCTTTTACGACTGGTAGTGGGGTACACTGGTTGCAGTAAACTAGTATATACAGCGGGTCATGTTTCCACCATAACTAAGCCAAATATTAAAATATTATGCTGCAATTTGGACCAAACACTGAGTGAATTACACCAATAAAGGTGGAACAGCTTTGAGACGTACAGAGGAGTTAAACCCATGTCACATTGCTCTGTAACCTGCAATGGAGGGGTCTGGCTGCAATAAACCCATGTAGGCAGTGCGCCATTTTGGCGGCCTAACCAAGCCGAATATTGGGCTATAATGCTGCAACTTGGGCAAATTATTGGGGGAGTGGCACTAATAAATATAGAACAGCTTTGAGACTTACATCTGTGAAGGAAACTCTTGTCGCAGGCTTTTACGACTGGTAGTGGGGTACACTGGTTGCAGTAAACTAGTACATACAGCGGGTCATGTTTCCACCATAACTAAGCCAAATATTAAAATATTATGCTGCAATTTGGACCAAACACTGAGTGAATTACACCAATAAAGGTGGAACAGCTTTGAGATGTACAGAGGAGTTAAACCCATGTCACATTGCTCTGTAACCTGCAATGGAGGGGTCTGGCTGCAATAAACCCATGTAGGCAGTGCGCCATTTTGGCGGCCTAACCAAGCCGAATATTGGGCTATAATGCTGCAACTTGGGCAAATTATTGGGGGAGTGGCACTAATAAATATAGAACAGCTTTGAGACTTACATCTGTGAAGGAAACTATTGTCGCAGGCTTTTACGACTGGTAGTGGGGTACACTGGTTGCAGTAAACTAGTATATACAGCGGGTCATGTTTCCACCATAACTAAGCCAAATATTAAAATATTATGCTGCAATTTGGACCAAACACTGAGTGAATTACACCAATAAAGGTGGAACAGCTTTGAGACGTACAGAGGAGTTAAACCCATGTCACATTGCTCTGTAACCTGCAATGGAGGAGTCTGGCTGCAATAAACCCATGTAGGCAGTGCGCCATTTTGGCGGCCTAACCAAGCCGAATATTGGGCTATAATGCTGCAACTTGGGCAAATTATTGGGGGAGTGGCACTAATAAATATAGAACAGCTTTGAGACTTACATCTGTGAAGGAAACTCTTGTCGCAGGCTTTTACGACTGGTAGTGGGGTACACTGGTTGCAGTAAACTAGTACATACAGCGGGTCATGTTTCCACCATAACTAAGCCAAATATTAAAATATTATGCTGCAATTTGGACCAAACACTGAGTGAATTACACCAATAAAGGTGGAACAGCTTTGAGACGTACAGAGGAGTTAAACCCATGTCACATTGCTCTGTAACCTGCAATGGAGGGGTCTGGCTGCAATAAACCCATGTAGGCAGTGCGCCATTTTGGCGGCCTAACCAAGCCGAATATTGGGCTATAATGCTGCAACTTGGGCAAATTATTGGGGGAGTGGCACTAATAAATATAGAACAGCTTTGAGACTTACATCTGTGAAGGAAACTATTGTCGCAGGCTTTTACGACTGGTAGTGGGGTACACTGGTTGCAGTAAACTAGTATATACAGCGGGTCATGTTTCCACCATAACTAAGCCAAATATTAAAATATTATGCTGCAATTTGGACCAAACACTGAGTGAATTACACCAATAAAGGTGGAACAGCTTTGAGACGTACAGAGGAGTTAAACCCATGTCACATTGCTCTGTAACCTGCAATGGAGGGGTCTGGCTGCAATAAACCCATGTAGGCAGTGCGCCATTTTGGCGGCCTAACCAAGCCGAATATTGGGCTATAATGCTGCAACTTGGGCAAATTATTGGGGGAGTGGCACTAATAAATATAGAACAGCTTTGAGACTTACATCTGTGAAGGAAACTCTTGTCGCAGGCTTTTACGACTGGTAGTGGGGTACACTGGTTGCAGTAAACTAGTACATACAGCGGGTCATGTTTCCACCATAACTAAGCCAAATATTAAAATATTATGCTGCAATTTGGACCAAACACTGAGTGAATTACACCAATAAAGGTGGAACAGCTTTGAGATGTACAGAGGAGTTAAACCCATGTCACATTGCTCTGTAACCTGCAATGGAGGGGTCTGGCTGCAATAAACCCATGTAGGCAGTGCGCCATTTTGGCGGCCTAACCAAGCCGAATATTGGGCTATAATGCTGCAACTTGGGCAAATTATTGGGGGAGTGGCACTAATAAATATAGAACAGCTTTGAGACTTACATCTGTGAAGGAAACTATTGTCGCAGGCTTTTACGACTGGTAGTGGGGTACACTGGTTGCAGTAAACTAGTATATACAGCGGGTCATGTTTCCACCATAACTAAGCCAAATATTAAAATATTATGCTGCAATTTGGACCAAACACTGAGTGAATTACACCAATAAAGGTGGAACAGCTTTGAGACGTACAGAGGAGTTAAACCCATGTCACATTGCTCTGTAACCTGCAATGGAGGAGTCTGGCTGCAATAAACCCATGTAGGCAGTGCGCCATTTTGGCGGCCTAACCAAGCCGAATATTGGGCTATAATGCTGCAACTTGGGCAAATTATTGGGGGAGTGGCACTAATAAATATAGAACAGCTTTGAGACTTACATCTGTGAAGGAAACTCTTGTCGCAGGCTTTTACGACTGGTAGTGGGGTACACTGGTTGCAGTAAACTAGTACATACAGCGGGTCATGTTTCCACCATAACTAAGCCAAATATTAAAATATTATGCTGCAATTTGGACCAAACACTGAGTGAATTACACCAATAAAGGTGGAACAGCTTTGAGACGTACAGAGGAGTTAAACCCATGTCACATTGCTCTGTAACCTGCAATGGAGGGGTCTGGCTGCAATAAACCCATGTAGGCAGTGCGCCATTTTGGCGGCCTAACCAAGCCGAATATTGGGCTATAATGCTGCAACTTGGGCAAATTATTGGGGGAGTGGCACTAATAAATATAGAACAGCTTTGAGACTTACATCTGTGAAGGAAACTATTGTCGCAGGCTTTTACGACTGGTAGTGGGGTACATTGGTTGCAGTAAACTAGTATATACAGCGGGTCATGTTTCCACCATAACTAAGCCAAATATTAAAATATTATGCTGCAATTTGGACCAAACACTGAGTGAATTACACCAATAAAGGTGGAACAGCTTTGAGACGTACAGAGGAGTTAAACCCATGTCACATTGCTCTGTAACCTGCAATGGAGGGGTCTGGCTGCAATAAACCCATGTAGGCAGTGCGCCATTTTGGCGGCCTAACCAAGCCGAATATTGGGCTATAATGCTGCAACTTGGGCAAATTATTGGGGGAGTGGCACTAATAAATATAGAACAGCTTTGAGACTTACATCTGTGAAGGAAACTATTGTCGCAGGCTTTTACGACTGGTAGTGGGGTACACTGGTTGCAGTAAACTAGTATATACAGTGGGTCATGTTTCCACCATAACTAAGCCAAATATTAAAATATTATGCTGCAATTTGGACCAAACACTGAGTGAATTACACCAATAAAGGTGGAACAGCTTTGAGACGTACAGAGGAGTTAAACCCATGTCACATTGCTCTGTAACCTGCAATGGAGGGGTCTGGCTGCAATAAACCCATGTAGGCAGTGCGCCATTTTGGCGGCCTAACCAAGCCGAATATTGGGCTATAATGCTGCAACTTGGGCAAATTATTGGGGGAGTGGCACTAATAAATATAGAACAGCTTTGAGACTTACATCTGTGAAGGAAACTCTTGTCGCAGGCTTTTACGACTGGTAGTGGGGTACACTGGTTGCAGTAAACTAGTACATACAGCGGGTCATGTTTCCACCATAACTAAGCCAAATATTAAAATATTATGCTGCAATTTGGACCAAACACTGAGTGAATTACACCAATAAAGGTGGAACAGCTTTGAGACGTACAGAGGAGTTAAACCCATGTCACATTGCTCTGTAACCTGCAATGGAGGGGTCTGGCTGCAATAAACCCATGTAGGCAGTGTGCCATTTTGGCGGCCTAACCAAGCCGAATATTGGGCTATAATGCTGCAACTTGGGCAAATTATTGGGGGAGTGGCACTAATAAATATAGAACAGCTTTGAGACTTACATCTGTGAAGGAAACTATTGTCGCAGGCTTTTACGACTGGTAGTGGGGTACACTGGTTGCAGTAAACTAGTATATACAGCGGGTCATGTTTCCACCATAACTAAGCCAAATATTAAAATATTATGCTGCAATTTGGACCAAACACTGAGTGAATTACACCAATAAAGATGGAACAGCTTTGAGACGTACAGAGGAGTTAAACCCATGTCACATTGCTCTGTAACCTGCAATGGAGGGGTCTGGCTGCAATAAACCCATGTAGGCAGTGCGCCATTTTGGCGGCCTAACCAAGCCGAATATTGGGCTATAATGCTGCAACTTGGGCAAATTATTGGGGGAGTGGCACTAATAAATATAGAACAGCTTTGAGACTTACATCTGTGAAGGAAACTATTGTCGCAGGCTTTTACGACTGGTAGTGGGGTACACTGGTTGCAGTAAACTAGTATATACAGTGGGTCATGTTTCCACCATAACTAAGCCAAATATTAAAATATTATGCTGCAATTTGGACCAAACACTGAGTGAATTACACCAATAAAGGTGGAACAGCTTTGAGACGTACAGAGGAGTTAAACCCATGTCACATTGCTCTGTAACCTGCAATGGAGGGGTCTGGCTGCAATAAACCCATGTAGGCAGTGCGCCATTTTGGCGGCCTAACCAAGCCGAATATTGGGCTATAATGCTGCAACTTGGGCAAATTATTGGGGGAGTGGCACTAATAAATATAGAACAGCTTTGAGACTTACATCTGTGAAGGAAACTCTTGTCGCAGGCTTTTACGACTGGTAGTGGGGTACACTGGTTGCAGTAAACTAGTACATACAGCGGGTCATGTTTCCACCATAACTAAGCCAAATATTAAAATATTATGCTGCAATTTGGACCAAACACTGAGTGAATTACACCAATAAAGGTGGAACAGCTTTGAGACGTACAGAGGAGTTAAACCCATGTCACATTGCTCTGTAACCTGCAATGGAGGGGTCTGGCTGCAATAAACCCATGTAGGCAGTGCGCCATTTTGGCGGCCTAACCAAGCCGAATATTGGGCTATAATGCTGCAACTTGGGCAAATTATTGGGGGAGTGGCACTAATAAATATAGAACAGCTTTGAGACTTACATCTGTGAAGGAAACTATTGTCGCAGGCTTTTACGACTGGTAGTGGGGTACACTGGTTGCAGTAAACTAGTATATACAGCGGGTCATGTTTCCACCATAACTAAGCCAAATATTAAAATATTATGCTGCAATTTGGACCAAACACTGAGTGAATTACACCAATAAAGGTGGAACAGCTTTGAGACGTACAGAGGAGTTAAACCCATGTCACATTGCTCTGTAACCTGCAATGGAGGGGTCTGGCTGCAATAAACCCATGTAGGCAGTGCGCCATTTTGGCGGCCTAACCAAGCCGAATATTGGGCTATAATGCTGCAACTTGGGCAAATTATTGGGGGAGTGGCACTAATAAATATAGAACAGCTTTGAGACTTACATCTGTGAAGGAAACTCTTGTCGCAGGCTTTTACGACTGGTAGTGGGGTACACTGGTTGCAGTAAACTAGTACATACAGCGGGTCATGTTTCCACCATAACTAAGCCAAATATTAAAATATTATGCTGCAATTTGGACCAAACACTGAGTGAATTACACCAATAAAGGTGGAACAGCTTTGAGATGTACAGAGGAGTTAAACCCATGTCACATTGCTCTGTAACCTGCAATGGAGGGGTCTGGCTGCAATAAACCCATGTAGGCAGTGCGCCATTTTGGCGGCCTAACCAAGCCGAATATTGGGCTATAATGCTGCAACTTGGGCAAATTATTGGGGGAGTGGCACTAATAAATATAGAACAGCTTTGAGACTTACATCTGTGAAGGAAACTATTGTCGCAGGCTTTTACGACTGGTAGTGGGGTACACTGGTTGCAGTAAACTAGTATATACAGCGGGTCATGTTTCCACCATAACTAAGCCAAATATTAAAATATTATGCTGCAATTTGGACCAAACACTGAGTGAATTACACCAATAAAGATGGAACAGCTTTGAGACGTACAGAGGAGTTAAACCCATGTCACATTGCTCTGTAACCTGCAATGGAGGGGTCTGGCTGCAATAAACCCATGTAGGCAGTGCGCCATTTTGGCGGCCTAACCAAGCCGAATATTGGGCTATAATGCTGCAACTTGGGCAAATTATTGGGGGAGTGGCACTAATAAATATAGAACAGCTTTGAGACTTACATCTGTGAAGGAAACTATTGTCGCAGGCTTTTACGACTGGTAGTGGGGTACACTGGTTGCAGTAAACTAGTATATACAGTGGGTCATGTTTCCACCATAACTAAGCCAAATATTAAAATATTATGCTGCAATTTGGACCAAACACTGAGTGAATTACACCAATAAAGGTGGAACAGCTTTGAGACGTACAGAGGAGTTAAACCCATGTCACATTGCTCTGTAACCTGCAATGGAGGGGTCTGGCTGCAATAAACCCATGTAGGCAGTGCGCCATTTTGGCGGCCTAACCAAGCCGAATATTGGGCTATAATGCTGCAACTTGGGCAAATTATTGGGGGAGTGGCACTAATAAATATAGAACAGCTTTGAGACTTACATCTGTGAAGGAAACTCTTGTCGCAGGCTTTTACGACTGGTAGTGGGGTACACTGGTTGCAGTAAACTAGTACATACAGCGGGTCATGTTTCCACCATAACTAAGCCAAATATTAAAATATTATGCTGCAATTTGGACCAAACACTGAGTGAATTACACCAATAAAGGTGGAACAGCTTTGAGACGTACAGAGGAGTTAAACCCATGTCACATTGCTCTGTAACCTGCAATGGAGGGGTCTGGCTGCAATAAACCCATGTAGGCAGTGCGCCATTTTGGCGGCCTAACCAAGCCGAATATTGGGCTATAATGCTGCAACTTGGGCAAATTATTGGGGGAGTGGCACTAATAAATATAGAACAGCTTTGAGACTTACATCTGTGAAGGAAACTATTGTCGCAGGCTTTTACGACTGGTAGTGGGGTACACTGGTTGCAGTAAACTAGTATATACAGCGGGTCATGTTTCCACCATAACTAAGCCAAATATTAAAATATTATGCTGCAATTTGGACCAAACACTGAGTGAATTACACCAATAAAGGTGGAACAGCTTTGAGACGTACAGAGGAGTTAAACCCATGTCACATTGCTCTGTAACCTGCAATGGAGGGGTCTGGCTGCAATAAACCCATGTAGGCAGTGCGCCATTTTGGCGGCCTAACCAAGCCGAATATTGGGCTATAATGCTGCAACTTGGGCAAATTATTGGGGGAGTGGCACTAATAAATATAGAACAGCTTTGAGACTTACATCTGTGAAGGAAACTATTGTCGCAGGCTTTTACGACTGGTAGTGGGGTACACTGGTTGCAGTAAACTAGTATATACAGTGGGTCATGTTTCCACCATAACTAAGCCAAATATTAAAATATTATGCTGCAATTTGGACCAAACACTGAGTGAATTACACCAATAAAGGTGGAACAGCTTTGAGACGTACAGAGGAGTTAAACCCATGTCACATTGCTCTGTAACCTGCAATGGAGGAGTCTGGCTGCAATAAACCCATGTAGGCAGTGCGCCATTTTGGCGGCCTAACCAAGCCGAATATTGGGCTATAATGCTGCAACTTGGGCAAATTATTGGGGGAGTGGCACTAATAAATATAGAACAGCTTTGAGACTTACATCTGTGAAGGAAACTCTTGTCGCAGGCTTTTACGACTGGTAGTGGGGTACACTGGTTGCAGTAAACTAGTACATACAGCGGGTCATGTTTCCACCATAACTAAGCCAAATATTAAAATATTATGCTGCAATTTGGACCAAACACTGAGTGAATTACACCAATAAAGGTGGAACAGCTTTGAGACGTACAGAGGAGTTAAACCCATGTCACATTGCTCTGTAACCTGCAATGGAGGGGTCTGGCTGCAATAAACCCATGTAGGCAGTGCGCCATTTTGGCGGCCTAACCAAGCCGAATATTGGGCTATAATGCTGCAACTTGGGCAAATTATTGGGGGAGTGGCACTAATAAATATAGAACAGCTTTGAGACTTACATCTGTGAAGGAAACTATTGTCGCAGGCTTTTACGACTGGTAGTGGGGTACACTGGTTGCAGTAAACTAGTATATACAGCGGGTCATGTTTCCACCATAACTAAGCCAAATATTAAAATATTATGCTGCAATTTGGACCAAACACTGAGTGAATTACACCAATAAAGGTGGAACAGCTTTGAGACGTACAGAGGAGTTAAACCCATGTCACATTGCTCTGTAACCTGCAATGGAGGGGTCTGGCTGCAATAAACCCATGTAGGCAGTGCGCCATTTTGGCGGCCTAACCAAGCCGAATATTGGGCTATAATGCTGCAACTTGGGCAAATTATTGGGGGAGTGGCACTAATAAATATAGAACAGCTTTGAGACTTACATCTGTGAAGGAAACTATTGTCGCAGGCTTTTACGACTGGTAGTGGGGTACACTGGTTGCAGTAAACTAGTATATACAGTGGGTCATGTTTCCACCATAACTAAGCCAAATATTAAAATATTATGCTGCAATTTGGACCAAACACTGAGTGAATTACACCAATAAAGGTGGAACAGCTTTGAGACGTACAGAGGAGTTAAACCCATGTCACATTGCTCTGTAACCTGCAATGGAGGGGTCTGGCTGCAATAAACCCATGTAGGCAGTGCGCCATTTTGGCGGCCTAACCAAGCCGAATATTGGGCTATAATGCTGCAACTTGGGCAAATTATTGGGGGATTGGCACTAATAAATATAGAACAGCTTTGAGACTTACATCTGTGAAGGAAACTCTTGTCGCAGGCTTTTACGACTGGTAGTGGGGTACACTGGTTGCAGTAAACTAGTACATACAGCGGGTCATGTTTCCACCATAACTAAGCCAAATATTAAAATATTATGCTGCAATTTGGACCAAACACTGAGTGAATTACACCAATAAAGGTGGAACAGCTTTGAGACGTACAGAGGAGTTAAACCCATGTCACATTGCTCTGTAACCTGCAATGGAGGGGTCTGGCTGCAATAAACCCATGTAGGCAGTGCGCCATTTTGGCGGCCTAACCAAGCCGAATATTGGGCTATAATGCTGCAACTTGGGCAAATTATTGGGGGAGTGGCACTAATAAATATAGAACAGCTTTGAGACTTACATCTGTGAAGGAAACTATTGTCGCAGGCTTTTACGACTGGTAGTGGGGTACACTGGTTGCAGTAAACTAGTATATACAGCGGGTCATGTTTCCACCATAACTAAGCCAAATATTAAAATATTATGCTGCAATTTGGACCAAACACTGAGTGAATTACACCAATAAAGGTGGAACAGCTTTGAGACGTACAGAGGAGTTAAACCCATGTCACATTGCTCTGTAACCTGCAATGGAGGGGTCTGGCTGCAATAAACCCATGTAGGCAGTGCGCCATTTTGGCGGCCTAACCAAGCCGAATATTGGGCTATAATGCTGCAACTTGGGCAAATTATTGGGGGAGTGGCACTAATAAATATAGAACAGCTTTGAGACTTACATCTGTGAAGGAAACTATTGTCGCAGGCTTTTACGACTGGTAGTGGGGTACACTGGTTGCAGTAAACTAGTATATACAGTGGGTCATGTTTCCACCATAACTAAGCCAAATATTAAAATATTATGCTGCAATTTGGACCAAACACTGAGTGAATTACACCAATAAAGGTGGAACAGCTTTGAGACGTACAGAGGAGTTAAACCCATGTCACATTGCTCTGTAACCTGCAATGGAGGGGTCTGGCTGCAATAAACCCATGTAGGCAGTGCGCCATTTTGGCGGCCTAACCAAGCCGAATATTGGGCTATAATGCTGCAACTTGGGCAAATTATTGGGGGAGTGGCACTAATAAATATAGAACAGCTTTGAGACTTACATCTGTGAAGGAAACTATTGTCGCAGGCTTTTACGACTGGTAGTGGGGTACACTGGTTGCAGTAAACTAGTATATACAGTGGGTCATGTTTCCACCATAACTAAGCCAAATATTAAAATATTATGCTGCAATTTGGACCAAACACTGAGTGAATTACACCAATAAAGGTGGAACAGCTTTGAGACGTACAGAGGAGTTAAACCCATGTCACATTGCTCTGTAACCTGCAATGGAGGGGTCTGGCTGCAATAAACCCATGTAGGCAGTGCGCCATTTTGGCGGCCTAACCAAGCCGAATATTGGGCTATAATGCTGCAACTTGGGCAAATTATTGGGGGATTGGCACTAATAAATATAGAACAGCTTTGAGACTTACATCTGTGAAGGAAACTCTTGTCGCAGGCTTTTACGACTGGTAGTGGGGTACACTGGTTGCAGTAAACTAGTACATACAGCGGGTCATGTTTCCACCATAACTAAGCCAAATATTAAAATATTATGCTGCAATTTGGACCAAACACTGAGTGAATTACACCAATAAAGGTGGAACAGCTTTGAGACGTACAGAGGAGTTAAACCCATGTCACATTGCTCTGTAACCTGCAATGGAGGGGTCTGGCTGCAATAAACCCATGTAGGCAGTGCGCCATTTTGGCGGCCTAACCAAGCCGAATATTGGGCTATAATGCTGCAACTTGGGCAAATTATTGGGGGAGTGGCACTAATAAATATAGAACAGCTTTGAGACTTACATCTGTTAAGGAAACTATTGTCGCAGGCTTTTACGACTGGTAGTGGGGTACACTGGTTGCAGTAAACTAGTATATACAGCGGGTCATGTTTCCACCATAACTAAGCCAAATATTAAAATATTATGCTGCAATTTGGACCAAACACTGAGTGAATTACACCAATAAAGGTGGAACAGCTTTGAGACGTACAGAGGAGTTAAACCCATGTCACATTGCTCTGTAACCTGCAATGGAGGGGTCTGGCTGCAATAAACCCATGTAGGCAGTGCGCCATTTTGGCGGCCTAACCAAGCCGAATATTGGGCTATAATGCTGCAACTTGGGCAAATTATTGGGGGAGTGGCACTAATAAATATAGAACAGCTTTGAGACTTACATCTGTGAAGGAAACTATTGTCGCAGGCTTTTACGACTGGTAGTGGGGTACACTGGTTGCAGTAAACTAGTATATACAGTGGGTCATGTTTCCACCATAACTAAGCCAAATATTAAAATATTATGCTGCAATTTGGACCAAACACTGAGTGAATTACACCAATAAAGGTGGAACAGCTTTGAGACGTACAGAGGAGTTAAACCCATGTCACATTGCTCTGTAACCTGCAATGGAGGGGTCTGGCTGCAATAAACCCATGTAGGCAGTGCGCCATTTTGGCGGCCTAACCAAGCCGAATATTGGGCTATAATGCTGCAACTTGGGCAAATTATTGGGGGAGTGGCACTAATAAATATAGAACAGCTTTGAGACTTACATCTGTGAAGGAAACTCTTGTCGCAGGCTTTTACGACTGGTAGTGGGGTACACTGGTTGCAGTAAACTAGTACATACAGCGGGTCATGTTTCCACCATAACTAAGCCAAATATTAAAATATTATGCTGCAATTTGGACCAAACACTGAGTGAATTACACCAATAAAGGTGGAACAGCTTTGAGACGTACAGAGGAGTTAAACCCATGTCACATTGCTCTGTAACCTGCAATGGAGGGGTCTGGCTGCAATAAACCCATGTAGGCAGTGCGCCATTTTGGCGGCCTAACCAAGCCGAATATTGGGCTATAATGCTGCAACTTGGGCAAATTATTGGGGGAGTGGCACTAATAAATATAGAACAGCTTTGAGACTTACATCTGTGAAGGAAACTATTGTCGCAGGCTTTTACGACTGGTAGTGGGGTACACTGGTTGCAGTAAACTAGTATATACAGTGGGTCATGTTTCCACCATAACTAAGCCAAATATTAAAATATTATGCTGCAATTTGGACCAAACACTGAGTGAATTACACCAATAAAGGTGGAACAGCTTTGAGACGTACAGAGGAGTTAAACCCATGTCACATTGCTCTGTAACCTGCAATGGAGGGGTCTGGCTGCAATAAACCCATGTAGGCAGTGCGCCATTTTGGCGGCCTAACCAAGCCGAATATTGGGCTATAATGCTGCAACTTGGGCAAATTATTGGGGGAGTGGCACTAATAAATATAGAACAGCTTTGAGACTTACATCTGTGAAGGAAACTCTTGTCGCAGGCTTTTACGACTGGTAGTGGGGTACACTGGTTGCAGTAAACTAGTACATACAGCGGGTCATGTTTCCACCATAACTAAGCCAAATATTAAAATATTATGCTGCAATTTGGACCAAACACTGAGTGAATTACACCAATAAAGGTGGAACAGCTTTGAGACGTACAGAGGAGTTAAACCCATGTCACATTGCTCTGTAACCTGCAATGGAGGGGTCTGGCTGCAATAAACCCATGTAGGCAGTGCGCCATTTTGGCGGCCTAACCAAGCCGAATATTGGGCTATAATGCTGCAACTTGGGCAAATTATTGGGGGAGTGGCACTAATAAATATAGAACAGCTTTGAGACTTACATCTGTGAAGGAAACTATTGTCGCAGGCTTTTACGACTGGTAGTGGGGTACACTGGTTGCAGTAAACTAGTATATACAGCGGGTCATGTTTCCACCATAACTAAGCCAAATATTAAAATATTATGCTGCAATTTGGACCAAACACTGAGTGAATTACACCAATAAAGGTGGAACAGCTTTGAGACGTACAGAGGAGTTAAACCCATGTCACATTGCTCTGTAACCTGCAATGGAGGGGTCTGGCTGCAATAAACCCATGTAGGCAGTGCGCCATTTTGGCGGCCTAACCAAGCCGAATATTGGGCTATAATGCTGCAACTTGGGCAAATTATTGGGGGAGTGGCACTAATAAATATAGAACAGCTTTGAGACTTACATCTGTGAAGGAAACTATTGTCGCAGGCTTTTACGACTGGTAGTGGGGTACACTGGTTGCAGTAAACTAGTATATACAGTGGGTCATGTTTCCACCATAACTAAGCCAAATATTAAAATATTATGCTGCAATTTGGACCAAACACTGAGTGAATTACACCAATAAAGGTGGAACAGCTTTGAGACGTACAGAGGAGTTAAACCCATGTCACATTGCTCTGTAACCTGCAATGGAGGGGTCTGGCTGCAATAAACCCATGTAGGCAGTGCGCCATTTTGGCGGCCTAACCAAGCCGAATATTGGGCTATAATGCTGCAACTTGGGCAAATTATTGGGGGAGTGGCACTAATAAATATAGAACAGCTTTGAGACTTACATCTGTGAAGGAAACTATTGTCGCAGGCTTTTACGACTGGTAGTGGGGTACACTGGTTGCAGTAAACTAGTATATACAGTGGGTCATGTTTCCACCATAACTAAGCCAAATATTAAAATATTATGCTGCAATTTGGACCAAACACTGAGTGAATTACACCAATAAAGGTGGAACAGCTTTGAGACGTACAGAGGAGTTAAACCCATGTCACATTGCTCTGTAACCTGCAATGGAGGAGTCTGGCTGCAATAAACCCATGTAGGCAGTGCGCCATTTTGGCGGCCTAACCAAGCCGAATATTGGGCTATAATGCTGCAACTTGGGCAAATTATTGGGGGAGTGGCACTAATAAATATAGAACAGCTTTGAGACTTACATCTGTGAAGGAAACTCTTGTCGCAGGCTTTTACGACTGGTAGTGGGGTACACTGGTTGCAGTAAACTAGTACATACAGCGGGTCATGTTTCCACCATAACTAAGCCAAATATTAAAATATTATGCTGCAATTTGGACCAAACACTGAGTGAATTACACCAATAAAGGTGGAACAGCTTTGAGACGTACAGAGGAGTTAAACCCATGTCACATTGCTCTGTAACCTGCAATGGAGGGGTCTGGCTGCAATAAACCCATGTAGGCAGTGCGCCATTTTGGCGGCCTAACCAAGCCGAATATTGGGCTATAATGCTGCAACTTGGGCAAATTATTGGGGCAGTGGCACTAATAAATATAGAACAGCTTTGAGACTTACATCTGTGAAGGAAACTATTGTCGCAGGCTTTTACGACTGGTAGTGGGGTACACTGGTTGCAGTAAACTAGTATATACAGTGGGTCATGTTTCCACCATAACTAAGCCAAATATTAAAATATTATGCTGCAATTTGGACCAAACACTGAGTGAATTACACCAATAAAGGTGGAACAGCTTTGAGACGTACAGAGGAGTTAAACCCATGTCACATTGCTCTGTAACCTGCAATGGAGGAGTCTGGCTGCAATAAACCCATGTAGGCAGTGCGCCATTTTGGCGGCCTAACCAAGCCGAATATTGGGCTATAATGCTGCAACTTGGGCAAATTATTGGGGGAGTGGCACTAATAAATATAGAACAGCTTTGAGACTTACATCTGTGAAGGAAACTCTTGTCGCAGGCTTTTACGACTGGTAGTGGGGTACACTGGTTGCAGTAAACTAGTACATACAGCGGGTCATGTTTCCACCATAACTAAGCCAAATATTAAAATATTATGCTGCAATTTGGACCAAACACTGAGTGAATTACACCAATAAAGGTGGAACAGCTTTGAGACGTACAGAGGAGTTAAACCCATGTCACATTGCTCTGTAACCTGCAATGGAGGGGTCTGGCTGCAATAAACCCATGTAGGCAGTGCGCCATTTTGGCGGCCTAACCAAGCCGAATATTGGGCTATAATGCTGCAACTTGGGCAAATTATTGGGGCAGTGGCACTAATAAATATAGAACAGCTTTGAGACTTACATCTGTAAAGGAAACTATTGTCGCAGGCTTTTACGACTGGTAGTGGGGTACACTGGTTGCAGTAAACTAGTATATACAGTGGGTCATGTTTCCACCATAACTAAGCCAAATATTAAAATATTATGCTGCAATTTGGACCAAACACTGAGTGAATTACACCAATAAAGGTGGAACAGCTTTGAGACGTACAGAGGAGTTAAACCCATGTCACATTGCTCTGTAACCTGCAATGGAGGGGTCTGGCTGCAATAAACCCATGTAGGCAGTGCGCCATTTTGGCGGCCTAACCAAGCCGAATATTGGGCTATAATGCTGCAACTTGGGCAAATTATTGGGGGAGTGGCACTAATAAATATAGAACAGCTTTGAGACTTACATCTGTGAAGGAAACTCTTGTCGCAGGCTTTTACGACTGGTAGTGGGGTACACTGGTTGCAGTAAACTAGTACATACAGCGGGTCATGTTTCCACCATAACTAAGCCAAATATTAAAATATTATGCTGCAATTTGGACCAAACACTGAGTGAATTACACCAATAAAGGTGGAACAGCTTTGAGACGTACAGAGGAGTTAAACCCATGTCACATTGCTCTGTAACCTGCAATGGAGGGGTCTGGCTGCAATAAACCCATGTAGGCAGTGCGCCATTTTGGCGGCCTAACCAAGCCGAATATTGGGCTATAATGCTGCAACTTGGGCAAATTATTGGGGGAGTGGCACTAATAAATATAGAACAGCTTTGAGACTTACATCTGTGAAGGAAACTATTGTCGCAGGCTTTTACGACTGGTAGTGGGGTACACTGGTTGCAGTAAACTAGTATATACAGTGGGTCATGTTTCCACCATAACTAAGCCAAATATTAAAATATTATGCTGCAATTTGGACCAAACACTGAGTGAATTACACCAATAAAGGTGGAACAGCTTTGAGACGTACAGAGGAGTTAAACCCATGTCACATTGCTCTGTAACCTGCAATGGAGGGGTCTGGCTGCAATAAACCCATGTAGGCAGTGCGCCATTTTGGCGGCCTAACCAAGCCGAATATTGGGCTATAATGCTGCAACTTGGGCAAATTATTGGGGGAGTGGCACTAATAAATATAGAACAGCTTTGAGACTTACATCTGTGAAGGAAACTCTTGTCGCAGGCTTTTACGACTGGTAGTGGGGTACACTGGTTGCAGTAAACTAGTACATACAGCGGGTCATGTTTCCACCATAACTAAGCCAAATATTAAAATATTATGCTGCAATTTGGACCAAACACTGAGTGAATTACACCAATAAAGGTGGAACAGCTTTGAGACGTACAGAGGAGTTAAACCCATGTCACATTGCTCTGTAACCTGCAATGGAGGGGTCTGGCTGCAATAAACCCATGTAGGCAGTGCGCCATTTTGGCGGCCTAACCAAGCCGAATATTGGGCTATAATGCTGCAACTTGGGCAAATTATTGGGGGAGTGGCACTAATAAATATAGAACAGCTTTGAGACTTACATCTGTGAAGGAAACTATTGTCGCAGGCTTTTACGACTGGTAGTGGGGTACACTGGTTGCAGTAAACTAGTATATACAGTGGGTCATGTTTCCACCATAACTAAGCCAAATATTAAAATATTATGCTGCAATTTGGACCAAACACTGAGTGAATTACACCAATAAAGGTGGAACAGCTTTGAGACGTACAGAGGAGTTAAACCCATGTCACATTGCTCTGTAACCTGCAATGGAGGAGTCTGGCTGCAATAAACCCATGTAGGCAGTGCGCCATTTTGGCGGCCTAACCAAGCCGAATATTGGGCTATAATGCTGCAACTTGGGCAAATTATTGGGGGAGTGGCACTAATAAATATAGAACAGCTTTGAGACTTACATCTGTGAAGGAAACTCTTGTCGCAGGCTTTTACGACTGGTAGTGGGGTACACTGGTTGCAGTAAACTAGTACATACAGCGGGTCATGTTTCCACCATAACTAAGCCAAATATTAAAATATTATGCTGCAATTTGGACCAAACACTGAGTGAATTACACCAATAAAGGTGGAACAGCTTTGAGACGTACAGAGGAGTTAAACCCATGTCACATTGCTCTGTAACCTGCAATGGAGGGGTCTGGCTGCAATAAACCCATGTAGGCAGTGCGCCATTTTGGCGGCCTAACCAAGCCGAATATTGGGCTATAATGCTGCAACTTGGGCAAATTATTGGGGCAGTGGCACTAATAAATATAGAACAGCTTTGAGACTTACATCTGTGAAGGAAACTATTGTCGCAGGCTTTTACGACTGGTAGTGGGGTACACTGGTTGCAGTAAACTAGTATATACAGTGGGTCATGTTTCCACCATAACTAAGCCAAATATTAAAATATTATGCTGCAATTTGGACCAAACACTGAGTGAATTACACCAATAAAGGTGGAACAGCTTTGAGACGTACAGAGGAGTTAAACCCATGTCACATTGCTCTGTAACCTGCAATGGAGGGGTCTGGCTGCAATAAACCCATGTAGGCAGTGCGCCATTTTGGCGGCCTAACCAAGCCGAATATTGGGCTATAATGCTGCAACTTGGGCAAATTATTGGGGGAGTGGCACTAATAAATATAGAACAGCTTTGAGACTTACATCTGTGAAGGAAACTCTTGTCGCAGGCTTTTACGACTGGTAGTGGGGTACACTGGTTGCAGTAAACTAGTACATACAGCGGGTCATGTTTCCACCATAACTAAGCCAAATATTAAAATATTATGCTGCAATTTGGACCAAACACTGAGTGAATTACACCAATAAAGGTGGAACAGCTTTGAGACGTACAGAGGAGTTAAACCCATGTCACATTGCTCTGTAACCTGCAATGGAGGGGTCTGGCTGCAATAAACCCATGTAGGCAGTGCGCCATTTTGGCGGCCTAACCAAGCCGAATATTGGGCTATAATGCTGCAACTTGGGCAAATTATTGGGGGAGTGGCACTAATAAATATAGAACAGCTTTGAGACTTACATCTGTGAAGGAAACTATTGTCGCAGGCTTTTACGACTGGTAGTGGGGTACACTGGTTGCAGTAAACTAGTATATACAGCGGGTCATGTTTCCACCATAACTAAGCCAAATATTAAAATATTATGCTGCAATTTGGACCAAACACTGAGTGAATTACACCAATAAAGGTGGAACAGCTTTGAGACGTACAGAGGAGTTAAACCCATGTCACATTGCTCTGTAACCTGCAATGGAGGGGTCTGGCTGCAATAAACCCATGTAGGCAGTGCGCCATTTTGGCGGCCTAACCAAGCCGAATATTGGGCTATAATGCTGCAACTTGGGCAAATTATTGGGGCAGTGGCACTAATAAATATAGAACAGCTTTGAGACTTACATCTGTGAAGGAAACTATTGTCGCAGGCTTTTACGACTGGTAGTGGGGTACACTGGTTGCAGTAAACTAGTATATACAGTGGGTCATGTTTCCACCATAACTAAGCCAAATATTAAAATATTATGCTGCAATTTGGACCAAACACTGAGTGAATTACACCAATAAAGGTGGAACAGCTTTGAGACGTACAGAGGAGTTAAACCCATGTCACATTGCTCTGTAACCTGCAATGGAGGGGTCTGGCTGCAATAAACCCATGTAGGCAGTGCGCCATTTTGGCGGCCTAACCAAGCCGAATATTGGGCTATAATGCTGCAACTTGGGCAAATTATTGGGGGAGTGGCACTAATAAATATAGAACAGCTTTGAGACTTACATCTGTGAAGGAAACTCTTGTCGCAGGCTTTTACGACTGGTAGTGGGGTACACTGGTTGCAGTAAACTAGTACATACAGCGGGTCATGTTTCCACCATAACTAAGCCAAATATTAAAATATTATGCTGCAATTTGGACCAAACACTGAGTGAATTACACCAATAAAGGTGGAACAGCTTTGAGACGTACAGAGGAGTTAAACCCATGTCACATTGCTCTGTAACCTGCAATGGAGGGGTCTGGCTGCAATAAACCCATGTAGGCAGTGCGCCATTTTGGCGGCCTAACCAAGCCGAATATTGGGCTATAATGCTGCAACTTGGGCAAATTATTGGGGGAGTGGCACTAATAAATATAGAACAGCTTTGAGACTTACATCTGTGAAGGAAACTATTGTCGCAGGCTTTTACGACTGGTAGTGGGGTACACTGGTTGCAGTAAACTAGTATATACAGCGGGTCATGTTTCCACCATAACTAAGCCAAATATTAAAATATTATGCTGCAATTTGGACCAAACACTGAGTGAATTACACCAATAAAGGTGGAACAGCTTTGAGACGTACAGAGGAGTTAAACCCATGTCACATTGCTCTGTAACCTGCAATGGAGGGGTCTGGCTGCAATAAACCCATGTAGGCAGTGCGCCATTTTGGCGGCCTAACCAAGCCGAATATTGGGCTATAATGCTGCAACTTGGGCAAATTATTGGGGGAGTGGCACTAATAAATATAGAACAGCTTTGAGACTTACATCTGTGAAGGAAACTATTGTCGCAGGCTTTTACGACTGGTAGTGGGGTACACTGGTTGCAGTAAACTAGTACATACAGCGGGTCATGTTTCCACCATAACTAAGCCAAATATTAAAATATTATGCTGCAATTTGGACCAAACACTGAGTGAATTACACCAATAAAGGTGGAACAGCTTTGAGACGTACAGAGGAGTTAAACCCATGTCACATTGCTCTGTAACCTGCAATGGAGGGGTCTGGCTGCAATAAACCCATGTAGGCAGTGCGCCATTTTGGCGGCCTAACCAAGCCGAATATTGGGCTATAATGCTGCAACTTGGGCAAATTATTGGGGGAGTGGCACTAATAAATATAGAACAGCTTTGAGACTTACATCTGTGAAGGAAACTCTTGTCGCAGGCTTTTACGACTGGTAGTGGGGTACACTGGTTGCAGTAAACTAGTACATACAGCGGGTCATGTTTCCACCAGAACTAAGCCAAATATTAAAATATTATGCTGCAATTTGGACCAAACACTGAGTGAATTACACCAATAAAGGTGGAACAGCTTTGAGACGTACAGAGGAGTTAAACCCATGTCACATTGCTCTGTAACCTGCAATGGAGGGGTCTGGCTGCAATAAACCCATGTAGGCAGTGCGCCATTTTGGCGGCCTAACCAAGCCGAATATTGGGCTATAATGCTGCAACTTGGGCAAATTATTGGGGGAGTGGCACTAATAAATATAGAACAGCTTTGAGACTTACATCTGTGAAGGAAACTATTGTCGCAGGCTTTTACGACTGGTAGTGGGGTACACTGGTTGCAGTAAACTAGTATATACAGCGGGTCATGTTTCCACCATAACTAAGCCAAATATTAAAATATTATGCTGCAATTTGGACCAAACACTGAGTGAATTACACCAATAAAGGTGGAACAGCTTTGAGACGTACAGAGGAGTTAAACCCATGTCACATTGCTCTGTAACCTGCAATGGAGGGGTCTGGCTGCAATAAACCCATGTAGGCAGTGCGCCATTTTGGCGGCCTAACCAAGCCGAATATTGGGCTATAATGCTGCAACTTGGGCAAATTATTGGGGGAGTGGCACTAATAAATATAGAACAGCTTTGAGACTTACATCTGTGAAGGAAACTATTGTCGCAGGCTTTTACGACTGGTAGTGGGGTACACTGGTTGCAGTAAACTAGTATATACAGTGGGTCATGTTTCCACCATAACTAAGCCAAATATTAAAATATTATGCTGCAATTTGGACCAAACACTGAGTGAATTACACCAATAAAGGTGGAACAGCTTTGAGACGTACAGAGGAGTTAAACCCATGTCACATTGCTCTGTAACCTGCAATGGAGGGGTCTGGCTGCAATAAACCCATGTAGGCAGTGCGCCATTTTGGCGGCCTAACCAAGCCGAATATTGGGCTATAATGCTGCAACTTGGGCAAATTATTGGGGGAGTGGCACTAATAAATATAGAACAGCTTTGAGACTTACATCTGTGAAGGAAACTATTGTCGCAGGCTTTTACGACTGGTAGTGGGGTACACTGGTTGCAGTAAACTAGTACATACAGCGGGTCATGTTTCCACCATAACTAAGCCAAATATTAAAATATTATGCTGCAATTTGGACCAAACACTGAGTGAATTACACCAATAAAGGTGGAACAGCTTTGAGACGTACAGAGGAGTTAAACCCATGTCACATTGCTCTGTAACCTGCAATGGAGGGGTCTGGCTGCAATAAACCCATGTAGGCAGTGCGCCATTTTGGCGGCCTAACCAAGCCGAATATTGGGCTATAATGCTGCAACTTGGGCAAATTATTGGGGGAGTGGCACTAATAAATATAGAACAGCTTTGAGACTTACATCTGTGAAGGAAACTCTTGTCGCAGGCTTTTACGACTGGTAGTGGGGTACACTGGTTGCAGTAAACTAGTACATACAGCGGGTCATGTTTCCACCAGAACTAAGCCAAATATTAAAATATTATGCTGCAATTTGGACCAAACACTGAGTGAATTACACCAATAAAGGTGGAACAGCTTTGAGACGTACAGAGGAGTTAAACCCATGTCACATTGCTCTGTAACCTGCAATGGAGGGGTCTGGCTGCAATAAACCCATGTAGGCAGTGCGCCATTTTGGCGGCCTAACCAAGCCGAATATTGGGCTATAATGCTGCAACTTGGGCAAATTATTGGGGGAGTGGCACTAATAAATATAGAACAGCTTTGAGACTTACATCTGTGAAGGAAACTATTGTCGCAGGCTTTTACGACTGGTAGTGGGGTACACTGGTTGCAGTAAACTAGTATATACAGTGGGTCATGTTTCCACCATAACTAAGCCAAATATTAAAATATTATGCTGCAATTTGGACCAAACACTGAGTGAATTACACCAATAAAGGTGGAACAGCTTTGAGACGTACAGAGGAGTTAAACCCATGTCACATTGCTCTGTAACCTGCAATGGAGGGGTCTGGCTGCAATAAACCCATGTAGGCAGTGCGCCATTTTGGCGGCCTAACCAAGCCGAATATTGGGCTATAATGCTGCAACTTGGGCAAATTATTGGGGGAGTGGCACTAATAAATATAGAACAGCTTTGAGACTTACATCTGTGAAGGAAACTATTGTCGCAGGCTTTTACGACTGGTAGTGGGGTACACTGGTTGCAGTAAACTAGTACATACAGCGGGTCATGTTTCCACCATAACTAAGCCAAATATTAAAATATTATGCTGCAATTTGGACCAAACACTGAGTGAATTACACCAATAAAGGTGGAACAGCTTTGAGACGTACAGAGGAGTTAAACCCATGTCACATTGCTCTGTAACCTGCAATGGAGGGGTCTGGCTGCAATAAACCCATGTAGGCAGTGCGCCATTTTGGCGGCCTAACCAAGCCGAATATTGGGCTATAATGCTGCAACTTGGGCAAATTATTGGGGGAGTGGCACTAATAAATATAGAACAGCTTTGAGACTTACATCTGTGAAGGAAACTCTTGTCGCAGGCTTTTACGACTGGTAGTGGGGTACACTGGTTGCAGTAAACTAGTACATACAGCGGGTCATGTTTCCACCATAACTAAGCCAAATATTAAAATATTATGCTGCAATTTGGACCAAACACTGAGTGAATTACACCAATAAAGGTGGAACAGCTTTGAGACGTACAGAGGAGTTAAACCCATGTCACATTGCTCTGTAACCTGCAATGGAGGGGTCTGGCTGCAATAAACCCATGTAGGCAGTGCGCCATTTTGGCGGCCTAACCAAGCCGAATATTGGGCTATAATGCTGCAACTTATGCAAATTATTGGGGGAGTGGCACTAATAAATATAGAACAGCTTTGAGACTTACATCTGTGAAGGAAACTATTGTCGCAGGCTTTTACGACTGGTAGTGGGGTACACTGGTTGCAGTAAACTAGTATATACAGCGGGTCATGTTTCCACCATAACTAAGCCAAATATTAAAATATTATGCTGCAATTTGGACCAAACACTGAGTGAATTACACCAATAAAGGTGGAACAGCTTTGGAACGTACAGAGGAGTTAAACCCATGTCACATTGCTCTGTAACCTGCAATGGAGGGGTCTGGCTGCAATAAACCCATGTAGGCAGTGCGCCATTTTGGCGGCCTAACCAAGCCGAATATTGGGCTATAATGCTGCAACTTGGGCAAATTATTGGGGGAGTGGCACTAATAAATATAGAACAGCTTTGAGACTTACATCTGTGAAGGAAACTATTGTCGCAGGCTTTTACGACTGGTAGTGGGGTACACTGGTTGCAGTAAACTAGTATATACAGTGGGTCATGTTTCCACCATAACTAAGCCAAATATTAAAATATTATGCTGCAATTTGGACCAAACACTGAGTGAATTACACCAATAAAGGTGGAACAGCTTTGAGACGTACAGAGGAGTTAAACCCATGTCACATTGCTCTGTAACCTGCAATGGAGGGGTCTGGCTGCAATAAACCCATGTAGGCAGTGCGCCATTTTGGCGGCCTAACCAAGCCGAATATTGGGCTATAATGCTGCAACTTGGGCAAATTATTGGGGGAGTGGCACTAATAAATATAGAACAGCTTTGAGACTTACATCTGTGAAGGAAACTCTTGTCGCAGGCTTTTACGACTGGTAGTGGGGTACACTGGTTGCAGTAAACTAGTACATACAGCGGGTCATGTTTCCACCATAACTAAGCCAAATATTAAAATATTATGCTGCAATTTGGACCAAACACTGAGTGAATTACACCAATAAAGGTGGAACAGCTTTGAGACGTACAGAGGAGTTAAACCCATGTCACATTGCTCTGTAACCTGCAATGGAGGGGTCTGGCTGCAATAAACCCATGTAGGCAGTGCGCCATTTTGGCGGCCTAACCAAGCCGAATATTGGGCTATAATGCTGCAACTTGGGCAAATTATTGGGGGAGTGGCACTAATAAATATAGAACAGCTTTGAGACTTACATCTGTGAAGGAAACTATTGTCGCAGGCTTTTACGACTGGTAGTGGGGTACACTGGTTGCAGTAAACTAGTATATACAGCGGGTCATGTTTCCACCATAACTAAGCCAAATATTAAAATATTATGCTGCAATTTGGACCAAACACTGAGTGAATTACACCAATAAAGGTGGAACAGCTTTGAGACGTACAGAGGAGTTAAACCCATGTCACATTGCTCTGTAACCTGCAATGGAGGGGTCTGGCTGCAATAAACCCATGTAGGCAGTGCGCCATTTTGGCGGCCTAACCAAGCCGAATATTGGGCTATAATGCTGCAACTTGGGCAAATTATTGGGGGAGTGGCACTAATAAATATAGAACAGCTTTGAGACTTACATCTGTGAAGGAAACTATTGTCGCAGGCTTTTACGACTGGTAGTGGGGTACACTGGTTGCAGTAAACTAGTATATACAGTGGGTCATGTTTCCACCATAACTAAGCCAAATATTAAAATATTATGCTGCAATTTGGACCAAACACTGAGTGAATTACACCAATAAAGGTGGAACAGCTTTGAGACGTACAGAGGAGTTAAACCCATGTCACATTGCTCTGTAACCTGCAATGGAGGGGTCTGGCTGCAATAAACCCATGTAGGCAGTGCGCCATTTTGGCGGCCTAACCAAGCCGAATATTGGGCTATAATGCTGCAACTTGGGCAAATTATTGGGGGAGTGGCACTAATAAATATAGAACAGCTTTGAGACTTACATCTGTGAAGGAAACTCTTGTCGCAGGCTTTTACGACTGGTAGTGGGGTACACTGGTTGCAGTAAACTAGTACATACAGCGGGTCATGTTTCCACCATAACTAAGCCAAATATTAAAATATTATGCTGCAATTTGGACCAAACACTGAGTGAATTACACCAATAAAGGTGGAACAGCTTTGAGACGTACAGAGGAGTTAAACCCATGTCACATTGCTCTGTAACCTGCAATGGAGGGGTCTGGCTGCAATAAACCCATGTAGGCAGTGCGCCATTTTGGCGGCCTAACCAAGCCGAATATTGGGCTATAATGCTGCAACTTGGGCAAATTATTGGGGGAGTGGCACTAATAAATATAGAACAGCTTTGAGACTTACATCTGTGAAGGAAACTATTGTCGCAGGCTTTTACGACTGGTAGTGGGGTACACTGGTTGCAGTAAACTAGTATATACAGCGGGTCATGTTTCCACCATAACTAAGCCAAATATTAAAATATTATGCTGCAATTTGGACCAAACACTGAGTGAATTACACCAATAAAGGTGGAACAGCTTTGAGACGTACAGAGGAGTTAAACCCATGTCACATTGCTCTGTAACCTGCAATGGAGGGGTCTGGCTGCAATAAACCCATGTAGGCAGTGCGCCATTTTGGCGGCCTAACCAAGCCGAATATTGGGCTATAATGCTGCAACTTGGGCAAATTATTGGGGGAGTGGCACTAATAAATATAGAACAGCTTTGAGACTTACATCTGTGAAGGAAACTATTGTCGCAGGCTTTTACGACTGGTAGTGGGGTACACTGGTTGCAGTAAACTAGTATATACAGTGGGTCATGTTTCCACCATAACTAAGCCAAATATTAAAATATTATGCTGCAATTTGGACCAAACACTGAGTGAATTACACCAATAAAGGTGGAACAGCTTTGAGACGTACAGAGGAGTTAAACCCATGTCACATTGCTCTGTAACCTGCAATGGAGGGGTCTGGCTGCAATAAACCCATGTAGGCAGTGCGCCATTTTGGCGGCCTAACCAAGCCGAATATTGGGCTATAATGCTGCAACTTGGGCAAATTATTGGGGGAGTGGCACTAATAAATATAGAACAGCTTTGAGACTTACATCTGTGAAGGAAACTCTTGTCGCAGGCTTTTACGACTGGTAGTGGGGTACACTGGTTGCAGTAAACTAGTACATACAGCGGGTCATGTTTCCACCATAACTAAGCCAAATATTAAAATATTATGCTGCAATTTGGACCAAACACTGAGTGAATTACACCAATAAAGGTGGAACAGCTTTGAGACGTACAGAGGAGTTAAACCCATGTCACATTGCTCTGTAACCTGCAATGGAGGGGTCTGGCTGCAATAAACCCATGTAGGCAGTGCGCCATTTTGGCGGCCTAACCAAGCCGAATATTGGGCTATAATGCTGCAACTTGGGCAAATTATTGGGGGAGTGGCACTAATAAATATAGAACAGCTTTGAGACTTACATCTGTGAAGGAAACTCTTGTCGCAGGCTTTTACGACTGGTAGTGGGGTACACTGGTTGCAGTAAACTAGTACATACAGCGGGTCATGTTTCCACCATAACTAAGCCAAATATTAAAATATTATGCTGCAATTTGGACCAAACACTGAGTGAATTACACCAATAAAGGTGGAACAGCTTTGAGACGTACAGAGGAGTTAAACCCATGTCACATTGCTCTGTAACCTGCAATGGAGGGGTCTGGCTGCAATAAACCCATGTAGGCAGTGCGCCATTTTGGCGGCCTAACCAAGCCGAATATTGGGCTATAATGCTGCAACTTGGGCAAATTATTGGGGGAGTGGCACTAATAAATATAGAACAGCTTTGAGACTTACATCTGTGAAGGAAACTATTGTCGCAGGCTTTTACGACTGGTAGTGGGGTACACTGGTTGCAGTAAACTAGTATATACAGCGGGTCATGTTTCCACCATAACTAAGCCAAATATTAAAATATTATGCTGCAATTTGGACCAAACACTGAGTGAATTACACCAATAAAGGTGGAACAGCTTTGAGACGTACAGAGGAGTTAAACCCATGTCACATTGCTCTGTAACCTGCAATGGAGGGGTCTGGCTGCAATAAACCCATGTAGGCAGTGCGCCATTTTGGCGGCCTAACCAAGCCGAATATTGGGCTATAATGCTGCAACTTGGGCAAATTATTGGGGGAGTGGCACTAATAAATATAGAACAGCTTTGAGACTTACATCTGTGAAGGAAACTATTGTCGCAGGCTTTTACGACTGGTAGTGGGGTACACTGGTTGCAGTAAACTAGTATATACAGTGGGTCATGTTTCCACCATAACTAAGCCAAATATTAAAATATTATGCTGCAATTTGGACCAAACACTGAGTGAATTACACCAATAAAGGTGGAACAGCTTTGAGACGTACAGAGGAGTTAAACCCATGTCACATTGCTCTGTAACCTGCAATGGAGGGGTCTGGCTGCAATAAACCCATGTAGGCAGTGCGCCATTTTGGCGGCCTAACCAAGCCGAATATTGGGCTATAATGCTGCAACTTGGGCAAATTATTGGGGGAGTGGCACTAATAAATATAGAACAGCTTTGAGACTTACATCTGTGAAGGAAACTCTTGTCGCAGGCTTTTACGACTGGTAGTGGGGTACACTGGTTGCAGTAAACTAGTACATACAGCGGGTCATGTTTCCACCATAACTAAGCCAAATATTAAAATATTATGCTGCAATTTGGACCAAACACTGAGTGAATTACACCAATAAAGGTGGAACAGCTTTGAGACGTACAGAGGAGTTAAACCCATGTCACATTGCTCTGTAACCTGCAATGGAGGGGTCTGGCTGCAATAAACCCATGTAGGCAGTGCGCCATTTTGGCGGCCTAACCAAGCCGAATATTGGGCTATAATGCTGCAACTTGGGCAAATTATTGGGGGAGTGGCACTAATAAATATAGAACAGCTTTGAGACTTACATCTGTGAAGGAAACTATTGTCGCAGGCTTTTACGACTGGTAGTGGGGTACACTGGTTGCAGTAAACTAGTATATACAGTGGGTCATGTTTCCACCATAACTAAGCCAAATATTAAAATATTATGCTGCAATTTGGACCAAACACTGAGTGAATTACACCAATAAAGGTGGAACAGCTTTGAGACGTACAGAGGAGTTAAACCCATGTCACATTGCTCTGTAACCTGCAATGGAGGGGTCTGGCTGCAATAAACCCATGTAGGCAGTGCGCCATTTTGGCGGCCTAACCAAGCCGAATATTGGGCTATAATGCTGCAACTTGGGCAAATTATTGGGGGAGTGGCACTAATAAATATAGAACAGCTTTGAGACTTACATCTGTGAAGGAAACTCTTGTCGCAGGCTTTTACGACTGGTAGTGGGGTACACTGGTTGCAGTAAACTAGTACATACAGCGGGTCATGTTTCCACCATAACTAAGCCAAATATTAAAATATTATGCTGCAATTTGGACCAAACACTGAGTGAATTACACCAATAAAGGTGGAACAGCTTTGAGACGTACAGAGGAGTTAAACCCATGTCACATTGCTCTGTAACCTGCAATGGAGGGGTCTGGCTGCAATAAACCCATGTAGGCAGTGCGCCATTTTGGCGGCCTAACCAAGCCGAATATTGGGCTATAATGCTGCAACTTGGGCAAATTATTGGGGGAGTGGCACTAATAAATATAGAACAGCTTTGAGACTTACATCTGTGAAGGAAACTATTGTCGCAGGCTTTTACGACTGGTAGTGGGGTACACTGGTTGCAGTAAACTAGTATATACAGTGGGTCATGTTTCCACCATAACTAAGCCAAATATTAAAATATTATGCTGCAATTTGGACCAAACACTGAGTGAATTACACCAATAAAGGTGGAACAGCTTTGAGACGTACAGAGGAGTTAAACCCATGTCACATTGCTCTGTAACCTGCAATGGAGGGGTCTGGCTGCAATAAACCCATGTAGGCAGTGCGCCATTTTGGCGGCCTAACCAAGCCGAATATTGGGCTATAATGCTGCAACTTGGGCAAATTATTGGGGGAGTGGCACTAATAAATATAGAACAGCTTTGAGACTTACATCTGTGAAGGAAACTCTTGTCGCAGGCTTTTACGACTGGTAGTGGGGTACACTGGTTGCAGTAAACTAGTACATACAGCGGGTCATGTTTCCACCATAACTAAGCCAAATATTAAAATATTATGCTGCAATTTGGACCAAACACTGAGTGAATTACACCAATAAAGGTGGAACAGCTTTGAGACGTACAGAGGAGTTAAACCCATGTCACATTGCTCTGTAACCTGCAATGGAGGGGTCTGGCTGCAATAAACCCATGTAGGCAGTGCGCCATTTTGGCGGCCTAACCAAGCCGAATATTGGGCTATAATGCTGCAACTTGGGCAAATTATTGGGGGAGTGGCACTAATAAATATAGAACAGCTTTGAGACTTACATCTGTGAAGGAAACTATTGTCGCAGGCTTTTACGACTGGTAGTGGGGTACACTGGTTGCAGTAAACTAGTATATACAGTGGGTCATGTTTCCACCATAACTAAGCCAAATATTAAAATATTATGCTGCAATTTGGACCAAACACTGAGTGAATTACACCAATAAAGGTGGAACAGCTTTGAGACGTACAGAGGAGTTAAACCCATGTCACATTGCTCTGTAACCTGCAATGGAGGGGTCTGGCTGCAATAAACCCATGTAGGCAGTGCGCCATTTTGGCGGCCTAACCAAGCCGAATATTGGGCTATAATGCTGCAACTTGGGCAAATTATTGGGGGAGTGGCACTAATAAATATAGAACAGCTTTGAGACTTACATCTGTGAAGGAAACTCTTGTCGCAGGCTTTTACGACTGGTAGTGGGGTACACTGGTTGCAGTAAACTAGTACATACAGCGGGTCATGTTTCCACCATAACTAAGCCAAATATTAAAATATTATGCTGCAATTTGGACCAAACACTGAGTGAATTACACCAATAAAGGTGGAACAGCTTTGAGACGTACAGAGGAGTTAAACCCATGTCACATTGCTCTGTAACCTGCAATGGAGGGGTCTGGCTGCAATAAACCCATGTAGGCAGTGCGCCATTTTGGCGGCCTAACCAAGCCGAATATTGGGCTATAATGCTGCAACTTGGGCAAATTATTGGGGGAGTGGCACTAATAAATATAGAACAGCTTTGAGACTTACATCTGTGAAGGAAACTATTGTCGCAGGCTTTTACGACTGGTAGTGGGGTACACTGGTTGCAGTAAACTAGTATATACAGCGGGTCATGTTTCCACCATAACTAAGCCAAATATTAAAATATTATGCTGCAATTTGGACCAAACACTGAGTGAATTACACCAATAAAGGTGGAACAGCTTTGAGACGTACAGAGGAGTTAAACCCATGTCACATTGCTCTGTAACCTGCAATGGAGGGGTCTGGCTGCAATAAACCCATGTAGGCAGTGCGCCATTTTGGCGGCCTAACCAAGCCGAATATTGGGCTATAATGCTGCAACTTGGGCAAATTATTGGGGGAGTGGCACTAATAAATATAGAACAGCTTTGAGACTTACATCTGTGAAGGAAACTCTTGTCGCAGGCTTTTACGACTGGTAGTGGGGTACACTGGTTGCAGTAAACTAGTACATACAGCGGGTCATGTTTCCACCATAACTAAGCCAAATATTAAAATATTATGCTGCAATTTGGACCAAACACTGAGTGAATTACACCAATAAAGGTGGAACAGCTTTGAGACGTACAGAGGAGTTAAACCCATGTCACATTGCTCTGTAACCTGCAATGGAGGGGTCTGGCTGCAATAAACCCATGTAGGCAGTGCGCCATTTTGGCGGCCTAACCAAGCCGAATATTGGGCTATAATGCTGCAACTTGGGCAAATTATTGGGGGAGTGGCACTAATAAATATAGAACAGCTTTGAGACTTACATCTGTGAAGGAAACTATTGTCGCAGGCTTTTACGACTGGTAGTGGGGTACACTGGTTGCAGTAAACTAGTATATACAGTGGGTCATGTTTCCACCATAACTAAGCCAAATATTAAAATATTATGCTGCAATTTGGACCAAACACTGAGTGAATTACACCAATAAAGGTGGAACAGCTTTGAGACGTACAGAGGAGTTAAACCCATGTCACATTGCTCTGTAACCTGCAATGGAGGGGTCTGGCTGCAATAAACCCATGTAGGCAGTGCGCCATTTTGGCGGCCTAACCAAGCCGAATATTGGGCTATAATGCTGCAACTTGGGCAAATTATTGGGGGAGTGGCACTAATAAATATAGAACAGCTTTGAGACTTACATCTGTGAAGGAAACTCTTGTCGCAGGCTTTTACGACTGGTAGTGGGGTACACTGGTTGCAGTAAACTAGTACATACAGCGGGTCATGTTTCCACCATAACTAAGCCAAATATTAAAATATTATGCTGCAATTTGGACCAAACACTGAGTGAATTACACCAATAAAGGTGGAACAGCTTTGAGACGTACAGAGGAGTTAAACCCATGTCACATTGCTCTGTAACCTGCAATGGAGGGGTCTGGCTGCAATAAACCCATGTAGGCAGTGCGCCATTTTGGCGGCCTAACCAAGCCGAATATTGGGCTATAATGCTGCAACTTGGGCAAATTATTGGGGGAGTGGCACTAATAAATATAGAACAGCTTTGAGACTTACATCTGTGAAGGAAACTATTGTCGCAGGCTTTTACGACTGGTAGTGGGGTACACTGGTTGCAGTAAACTAGTATATACAGCGGGTCATGTTTCCACCATAACTAAGCCAAATATTAAAATATTATGCTGCAATTTGGACCAAACACTGAGTGAATTACACCAATAAAGGTGGAACAGCTTTGAGACGTACAGAGGAGTTAAACCCATGTCACATTGCTCTGTAACCTGCAATGGAGGGGTCTGGCTGCAATAAACCCATGTAGGCAGTGCGCCATTTTGGCGGCCTAACCAAGCCGAATATTGGGCTATAATGCTGCAACTTGGGCAAATTATTGGGGGAGTGGCACTAATAAATATAGAACAGCTTTGAGACTTACATCTGTGAAGGAAACTCTTGTCGCAGGCTTTTACGACTGGTAGTGGGGTACACTGGTTGCAGTAAACTAGTACATACAGCGGGTCATGTTTCCACCATAACTAAGCCAAATATTAAAATATTATGCTGCAATTTGGACCAAACACTGAGTGAATTACACCAATAAAGGTGGAACAGCTTTGAGACGTACAGAGGAGTTAAACCCATGTCACATTGCTCTGTAACCTGCAATGGAGGGGTCTGGCTGCAATAAACCCATGTAGGCAGTGCGCCATTTTGGCGGCCTAACCAAGCCGAATATTGGGCTATAATGCTGCAACTTGGGCAAATTATTGGGGGAGTGGCACTAATAAATATAGAACAGCTTTGAGACTTACATCTGTGAAGGAAACTATTGTCGCAGGCTTTTACGACTGGTAGTGGGGTACACTGGTTGCAGTAAACTAGTATATACAGCGGGTCATGTTTCCACCATAACTAAGCCAAATATTAAAATATTATGCTGCAATTTGGACCAAACACTGAGTGAATTACACCAATAAAGGTGGAACAGCTTTGAGACGTACAGAGGAGTTAAACCCATGTCACATTGCTCTGTAACCTGCAATGGAGGGGTCTGGCTGCAATAAACCCATGTAGGCAGTGCGCCATTTTGGCGGCCTAACCAAGCCGAATATTGGGCTATAATGCTGCAACTTGGGCAAATTATTGGGGAGTGGCACTAATAAATATAGAACAGCTTTGAGACTTACATCTGTGAAGGAAACTATTGTCGCAGGCTTTTACGACTGGTAGTGGGGTACACTGGTTGCAGTAAACTAGTATATACAGCGGGTCATGTTTCCACCATAACTAAGCCAAATATTAAAATATTATGCTGCAATTTGGACCAAACACTGAGTGAATTACACCAATAAAGGTGGAACAGCTTTGAGACGTACAGAGGAGTTAAACCCATGTCACATTGCTCTGTAACCTGCAATGGAGGGGTCTGGCTGCAATAAACCCATGTAGGCAGTGCGCCATTTTGGCGGCCTAACCAAGCCGAATATTGGGCTATAATGCTGCAACTTGGGCAAATTATTGGGGAGTGGCACTAATAAATATAGAACAGCTTTGAGACTTACATCTGTGAAGGAAACTATTGTCGCAGGCTTTTACGACTGGTAGTGGGGTACACTGGTTGCAGTAAACTAGTATATACAGTGGGTCATGTTTCCACCATAACTAAGCCAAATATTAAAATATTATGCTGCAATTTGGACCAAACACTGAGTGAATTACACCAATAAAGGTGGAACAGCTTTGAGACGTACAGAGGAGTTAAACCCATGTCACATTGCTCTGTAACCTGCAATGGAGGGGTCTGGCTGCAATAAACCCATGTAGGCAGTGCGCCATTTTGGCGGCCTAACCAAGCCGAATATTGGGCTATAATGCTGCAACTTGGGCAAATTATTGGGGGAGTGGCACTAATAAATATAGAACAGCTTTGAGACTTACATCTGTGAAGGAAACTCTTGTCGCAGGCTTTTACGACTGGTAGTGGGGTACACTGGTTGCAGTAAACTAGTACATACAGCGGGTCATGTTTCCACCATAACTAAGCCAAATATTAAAATATTATGCTGCAATTTGGACCAAACACTGAGTGAATTACACCAATAAAGGTGGAACAGCTTTGAGACGTACAGAGGAGTTAAACCCATGTCACATTGCTCTGTAACCTGCAATGGAGGGGTCTGGCTGCAATAAACCCATGTAGGCAGTGCGCCATTTTGGCGGCCTAACCAAGCCGAATATTGGGCTATAATGCTGCAACTTGGGCAAATTATTGGGGGAGTGGCACTAATAAATATAGAACAGCTTTGAGACTTACATCTGTGAAGGAAACTATTGTCGCAGGCTTTTACGACTGGTAGTGGGGTACACTGGTTGCAGTAAACTAGTATATACAGCGGGTCATGTTTCCACCATAACTAAGCCAAATATTAAAATATTATGCTGCAATTTGACCAAACACTGAGTGAATTACACCAATAAAGGTGGAACAGCTTTTGAGACGTACAGAGGAGTTAAACCCATGTCACATTGCTCTGTAACCTGCAATGGAGGGGTCTGGCTGCAATAAACCCATGTAGGCAGTGCGCCATTTTGGCGGCCTAACCAAGCCGAATATTGGGCTATAATGCTGCAACTTGGGCAAATTATTGGGGGAGTGGCACTAATAAATATAGAACAGCTTTGAGACTTACATCTGTGAAGGAAACTATTGTCGCAGGCTTTTACGACTGGTAGTGGGGTACACTGGTTGCAGTAAACTAGTATATACAGTGGGTCATGTTTCCACCATAACTAAGCCAAATATTAAAATATTATGCTGCAATTTGGACCAAACACTGAGTGAATTACACCAATAAAGGTGGAACAGCTTTGAGACGTACAGAGGAGTTAAACCCATGTCACATTGCTCTGTAACCTGCAATGGAGGGGTCTGGCTGCAATAAACCCATGTAGGCAGTGCGCCATTTTGGCGGCCTAACCAAGCCGAATATTGGGCTATAATGCTGCAACTTGGGCAAATTATTGGGGGAGTGGCACTAATAAATATAGAACAGCTTTGAGACTTACATCTGTGAAGGAAACTCTTGTCGCAGGCTTTTACGACTGGTAGTGGGGTACACTGGTTGCAGTAAACTAGTACATACAGCGGGGTCATGTTTCCACCATAACTAAGCCAAAATATTAAAATATTATGCTGCAATTTGGACCAAACACTGAGTGAATTACACCAATAAAGGTGGAACAGCTTTGAGACGTACAGAGGAGTTAAACCCATGTCACATTGCTCTGTAACCTGCAATGGAGGGGTCTGGCTGCAATAAACCCATGTAGGCAGTGCGCCATTTTGGCGGCCTAACCAAGCCGAATATTGGGCTATAATGCTGCAACTTGGGCAAATTATTGGGGAGTGGCACTAATAAATATAGAACAGCTTTGAGACTTACATCTGTGAAGGAAACTATTGTCGCAGGCTTTTACGACTGGTAGTGGGTACACTGGTTGCAGTAAACTAGTATATACAGCGGGTCATGTTTCCACCATAACTAAGCCAAATATTAAAATATTATGCTGCAATTTGGACCAAACACTGAGTGAATTACACCAATAAAGGTGGAACAGCTTTGAGACGTACAGAGGAGTTAAACCCATGTCACATTGCTCTGTAACCTGCAATGGAGGGGTCTGGCTGCAATAAACCCATGTAGGCAGTGCGCCATTTTGGCGGCCTAACCAAGCCGAATATTGGGCTATAATGCTGCAACTTGGGCAAATTATTGGGGGAGTGGCACTAATAAATATAGAACAGCTTGAGACTTACATCTGTGAAGGAAACTATTGTCGCAGGCTTTTACGACTGGTAGTGGGGTACACTGGTTGCAGTAAACTAGTATATACAGTGGGTCATGTTTCCACCATAACTAAGCCAAATATTAAAATATTATGCTGCAATTTGGGACCAAACACTGAGTGAATTACACCAATAAAGGTGGAACAGCTTTGAGACGTACAGAGGAGTTAAACCCATGTCACATTGCTCTGTAACCTGCAATGGAGGGGTCTGGCTGCAATAAACCCATGTAGGCAGTGCGCCATTTTGGCGGCCTAACCAAGCCGAATATTGGGCTATAATGCTGCAACTTGGGCAAATTATTGGGGGAGTGGCGGGAGTGGCACTAATAAATATAGAACAGCTTTGAGACTTACATCTGTGAAGGAAACTCTTGTCGCAGGCTTTTACGACTGGTAGTGGGGTACACTGGTTGCAGTAAACTAGTACATACAGCGGGTCATGTTTCCACCATAACTAAGCCAAATATTTAAAATATTATGCTGCAATTTGGACCAAACACTGAGTGAATTACACCAATAAAGGTGGAACAGCTTTGAGACGTACAGAGGAGTTTAAACCCATGTCACATTGCTCTGTAACCTGCAATGGAGGGGTCTGGCTGCAATAAACCCATGAAGGGCAGTGCGCCATTTTGGCGGCCTAACCAAGCCGAATATTGGGCTATAATGCTGCAACTTGGGCAAATTATTGGGGGAGTGGCACTAATAAATATAGAACAGCTTTGAGACTTACATCTGTGAAGGAAACTCTTGTCGCAGGCTTTTACGACTGGTAGTGGGGTACACTGGTTGCAGTAAACTAGTACATACAGCGGGTCATGTTTCCACCATAACTAAGCCAAATATTAAAATATTATGCTGCAATTTGGACCAAACACTGAGTGAATTACACCAATAAAGGTGGAACAGCTTTGAGACGTACAGAGGAGTTAAACCCCATGTCACATGCTCTGTAACCTGCAATGGAGGGGTCTGGCTGCAATAAACCCATGTAGGCAGTGCGCCATTTTGGCGGCCTAACCAAGCCGAATATTGGGCTATAATGCTGCAACTTGGGCAAATTATTGGGGGAGTGGCACTAATAAATATAGAACAGCTTTGAGACTTACATCTGTGAAGGAAACTATTGTCGCAGGCTTTTACGACTGGTAGTGGGGTACACTGGTTGCAGTAAACTAGTATATACAGCGGGGTCATGTTTCCACCATAACTAAGCCAAATATTAAATATTATGCTGCAATTTGGACAAACACTGAGTGAATTACACCAATAAAGGTGGAACAGCTTTGAGACGTACAGAGGAGTTAAACCCTGTCACATTGCTCTGTAACCTGCAATGGAGGGGTCTGGCTGCAATAAACCCATGTAGGCAGTGCGCCATTTTGGCGGCCTAACCAAGCCGAATATTGGGCTATAATGCTGCAACTTGGGCAAATTATTGGGGGAGTGGCACTAATAAATATAGAACAGCTTTGAGACTTACATCTGTGAAGGAAACTATTGTCGCAGGCTTTTACGACTGGTAGTGGGGTACACTGGTTGCAGTAAACTAGTATATACAGTGGGTCATGTTTCCACCATAACTAAGCCCAAATATTAAAATATTATGCTGCAATTTGGACCAAACACTGAGTGAATTTACACCAATAAAGGTGGAACAGCTTTGAGACGTACAGAGGAGTTAAACCCATGTCACATGCACTGTAACCAGCAATGGAGGGGTCTGGCTGCAATAAACCCATGTAGGCAAGTGCGCCATTATTGGCGGCCCTTAACCAAGCCGAATATTGGGGGCTATAATGCTGCAACTTGGGCAAATTAATTGGGGGGAGT